>CM054057.1:699056614-699165679 GCA_028641055.1 Alopecurus myosuroides
GAACGGCTCCACACCTATTCCTAGCATGGGCGCACCATAGTCCAAGAACTGCTTTTGTCTGCGTGGATAAAAGTCACGGCCGACACGGCGACGCAAGGACTGATGTCAGTTTTGCTGTCCACGTGGACCTAAATCTAGACCAAGATTGGGTTGGTCTGCTCAGCATCTAAACCAACTAACCAAGTAATCCCGAAGGACCTGCCAGCCATCTGCGCATGTCCACTTGGTCTGTGCGGGATGGTTTTGGCGTGCAGTTTCTCAAAGTTGGCAGGGAACGGTGCCTTGGATATCGGCCCGGTTACGTGTTATATAGGGGCAGAACATGCCGTGTTTACAAAGAGAATTAAGCGGGGTGGAGTTATCTAACCAAACCTCCTTCTAGATATTTGGAGATTCGGTGTACAAGTTGTTGCTATTCTAACACTCCCCCTTAATCAAAACTTGTACAAGTTTATATTACGTTTAAACTCTGCTAGCTCCCTATATGGTAGAGGCTTGGTAAATCCATCTACAACTTGATCTTTAGTGGAGATAAAACGAATGTCAAGGAGATTCTGTGCAACTCTCTCTCGCACAAAATAAAAATCATTTTCAATGTGTTTTGTCCTTGCATGAAAAACAGGATTAGCAGATAGGTATCTGGCTCCCATGTTATCACACCATAAGCATGGTTTCTCATGTAGTTGAATACCAAGTTCCTTGAGAAGTGTTTCAACCCATATAACTTCAGCTGTTGCATTTGCTGGTGATTTATACTCTGCTTCTGTACTTTACCTTGATACAGTTGCGTGTTTTCTGGCACTCCAAGATATAAGATTTGGTCCAAAAAATATAGCAAAGCCACCAGTGGATCTCCTATCATCAATACACGCTGCCCAATCAGCATCTGAAAAGGCACTGATAAGAGTAGAATTTGATCTCTGAAAAGTAAGCCCAAGAGTAGGAGAACTTTGCACATAACGCAATATCCTTTTTACTGCATTCGAGTGTACTGTAGTGGGAGCATGAAGATACTCACATACTTTGTTTACTGAGAAAGAAATATCAGGTCTTGTTATTGTCAAATATTGAAGGCCACCAACTATGCTTCTGTATCTAGTGATGTCATCAGATCCAAGAGGGTCTCCTTCATGAAGTGACAATTTTTCAGTAGGAGACAATGGTGTATTGGAGGGTTTGCAATCTTTCAACCCAACTTTTGCTAATAGTTCCACATCATATTTTTCTTGAGTAAAAACTAATCCATCATTAATTTTTCTTACTTCAATACCCAAGAAATAACTGAGCTCTCCATGATCCTTAATGGCAAAGTGTTTATTTAAATCATCTACTAAAGTGCAAACTGCTTGATTTGAGGAACTAGTCACTATGATATCATCCACATAAACAAGCAAAAATACTGTGATACTTGACTGAATGTAAATAAAGATAGAAGTGTCTCCTTGTGATGGTTTAAATCCCAATTGCTGAAGTTTGGTGCTCAAACGTGAATACCATGCTCTCAACGCCTGTTTGAGACCATATAAGGCCATGTCAAGTTTGCAAATGTGATGAGGATGATGAGTATCTTCATGCCCATGAGGTTGCTTCATGTACACTTCCTCTTCCAGAACGCCATGCAAAAACGCATTCTTTGACATCAAGTTGCCTAATAGTCCAATTCCTGGAGACAGATATAGCCAGAACAAGACGAATAGTAGCAGCTTTTACAACAGGACTAAATGTATCCTCATAATCAATACCATATCGTTGCTTAAAGCCCTTGACCACTAAGCGAGATTTGTAGCGATCAATGGAACCATCAGCATATTTTTTAATCATGTAAACCCATTTGCAGTCAATAATGTTATGATTACCATGATTAGGGGGTACTAAATACCATGTGTGATTCTTCTGAAGAGCTGAGTATTCATCATCCATAGCCTTGCGCCAATCAGGATGATCAAGGACCTCACGAAGATTGTTGGGTTCTCCTATAGTACACAAAAAATTATACCGAACACATCCATCTTTCCAAATTTTTGGGTTAGTTATACCATTTTGTAACCGAGTGCTTCTTGCAGGAGGAGCTGCAGGATCAGTCTGCACAGAAGATCCGGGCACCTGGGGATCCGCCGAGTGTGCGTGAGATTCTCCTCTAGCTCGGCGAACGTGTGGTCGACGCGTGGACGACAGGGGCCTGCCCGTTTGGCGTGTAGTGGAGGCAGAGCGGCCAGGCGACGGGGCCGCTGCTGATGTGGAGGCACCCGATTGGTGTGCATCGGTGTGCCCAGGTGACGTTGTCGGGGAGGTTGTCGGGGACGCGTAAGGCGACGCAGTGGCCGATGGCTCGTGTTCAGGAGCATCAGGAGCTTCAGGCTACCAATGATTGGAGGCAGAATCCGCACCGGGATCTGCCCCGCGATTCGCACCGGGATCGGTGCCAGATTCGTGTCTTCATTGTCGTTTTCTGACATGAAATCAGACACGGTATCTTCACCGTTTTGGCTCAGATTTGCATCATTTTGCTCCAAATTTTCTGCAGAATTCTGTAGAGAACTAATAACAGGTATTTGTAAGGTATGATTAGTCAATGGTTCATCATCATTCGCACCCCCTTCTTGTGAAAACAAATGTTGTGGAAGGAGTAGAATTTCTTGTCTAAGAAGGGCACCGGCATTTGGATGAAGGGATGCAAAAGGAAAAATGTTTTCATAAAAAACAACATGCCTAGATATGTAAATGCGACCAGTAGAAATTTCTAGGCATTTAACTCCCTTATGTCGTGGACTATACCCAAGAAAAACGCACTGCTTTGATCTATAGGCTAGTTTTCGGGTATTGTAGGGGCGTAAGTTTGGCCAACACGCACAACCAAAAACACGAAGAGACAAGTAATTTGGTATGACCCCAAGTAGTTTTTGATAGGGACTCATGTTATCGATAAGTTTGCTTGGCATGAGATTAATGAGATAGGTGGCAGTGAGGAATGCCTCATCCCAAAATTTGAGAGGCATAGATGCATTTGCTAAAAGAGCAAGACCAATCTCTACTATATGACGGTGTTTTCTTTCAGCTGATCCATTTTGCTGATGAGCATAAGGGCATGAAACAGGGTGTGATATCCCAAGTTTTTGGAAGAAAGGATTTAGTTTCTCATATTCTCCTCCCCAATCTGTTTGCATTGTAACAAATTTTCTCTCAAATTTTCGTTCAACGAAGTTCATGAAATTATGAAACACATCAAAGACATCAGATTTCTTTTTGAGTAGATATATCCATGTGAACTTGCTAAAGTCATCAATGAAACTAACATAGTAGTTGTGACGTCCTACAGAAGTACTTGCAGGACCCCAAACATCAGAGAGAACTTGTTGTAAAGGGAAAGTGGAAACACTTGTAGAAACAGGATATGGTAATTGATGACCTTTAGCCTTTTGACATGAATCACCAATAGTTTCAGAACTGAAATTCTTGGCACAAGGGAGACTAAACTTATTCAGGATATATTGAACTACTACTTTATTTGGATGGCCTAGATGACTATGCCACCTTGAAGAGGTGGGCTTTGTGATGGTGTTGCCTTGCTTGTTCTTGAATGATGGGGAGATGATAGGATAGAGGCCACATTCACACCGTCCTCTAAGAAGTGTTTCCCTCGTTGCCCGATCCTTAATAAGAAAATGCCATGGGTGAAATTCTAGAAAGATATCATTGCCAAGAGCAAGTTTATGAACGGTGAGCAATTTTTTTGTTGCACTAGGAACATGAAGTATGTTATTCAGTTGGAATTTGGAGCAAGGGGTTTGAATAGATGAATTGCCAATATGACTAATTATCATACCTTCACCATTAGCGGTGTGGATTTTGTCGGTGCCGTGGTACTTTTCGCGGATCATGAGCTTCTCTACGTTTCCCGTGATGTGGTCGGTTGCCCCCGTGTCGGGATACCAGTTGGTATCCACGCCATAGGCATAGGCGGCGTTCGCCCCCTTGTCGCGGCCACCCGTGTTCTGCTCGCGGTCACGAGGACCACGGTCGTTTCTTTCTTCGTAGCTCCACCAGCATTCTGCGGGTGGCCGTGCTTCTTACATATCTGACAATCGACGTCTTGGAACGGCGAGGGAACACGACCAACATAGCCGCGCCCACGTCCGTCGCCGCGGTGACCACCATAGCCACCACGGTGACCACCATTGCCATCGCGGTGACACCATAGCCGTCACGGTCATAGTACTAACCGCGGTAGCCACCATCATCACCCCGGTCATAGAACCGACCCCGGGGCTCCTCACGCTCACGTCCATCGCGGTCGCGATTGGTAAACCGACCGCCGCGATTTCCGTTGCCGTAGGTGTTCTTGGTGTAGCCAGTGGTGTAGCCGTCACGCCGCTCGCGGCGTGCTGTGTTTGCGGAGGACTCGAAGCCCTTGTTGACACCTGGTAGTCTCATCTGGCGCATGTCATATGCAGAAATCATTGCATGAATTTCGCTTACCGAGCACGTAGGCATGACATTGACTGAGGACACAAGGGATGTGTAGTTGTCGTCGAGTCCGTTGAGAATGAACTCCACAAGTTCATCCTCATCGACGATGCGTCCAGCCGCCACCAGCTCGGTGGCGTAGCCCTTCATCTTCCCGATGTACTGATCAGCAGTCATCGATTCTTTCTTGGTGTTGGCGAGCTCGCCACGCAGATGCTCCACATTGGCCTTGGAGCGCGCCGAGAACAAGGAGGTGATCAGGGACCACACTTCTGCTGCATGATCCAGCCCGATTGTTTGCGCCAAGATTTCCACGGACAGAGAATTGAGCAAATAGCTCAAAACCTGCTGGTCCTTGAGGATCCAGCTGTCGTAGGCAGGGTTTGGAACTTGTATCTCCTTGTCATTCTCCTTGGTGGTGATGAAATCCGGCGGCGCCGGTTCTTTTCGTTCCAGCAGCCCGATAACGCGCGCACCGCGCAGGGTGGGCATGACTTGGGCCTTCCATAGCAGGTGATTGGTCCTTTTGAGCTTTTATGCAGGTGGGTTTCCGAGAGGCTGAGGGGTGGTGTTTGATGAGGCCATTGAGATCGATCTTGGGTTTTGGAGGCAGTGGTTTAATCTAGGGTTCTTGCTGGTGTTCTAGGTAATTGGTGTCGGGGTATTGTAGATCAGAGGGTTTTTGGATTTCAGGGTGTGGTAGATCGGATGTGTTTCGAGGTTTTGGGTATGGTAGATCGGATGTGTTTGAGGTTTTGGGTGTTTGATCGGTAGATTGGTTTCCTTCTCAGGTGTTTATCCTATGATGCCAGGGAAGAGGGATTTGGCTCTGATACCATCTCAAAGTTGACAGGGAACGGTGCCTTGGATATCGGCCCGGTTACGTGTTATATAGGGGCAGAACATGCCGTGTTTACAGAGAGAATTAAGGGGGTGGAGTTATCTAACCAAACCTCCTTATAGATATTTGGAGATTCGGTGTACAAGTTGTTGCTATTCTAACACATTATTCTAACACAGTTTTGTTTCTCCTCCCGTTACTTTTCCTTCTCGTTCTGTCACGGAGCGAGAGGAAAACGATGCCGCACATGAAAAGAAGAGGGGTCACAGAGAGAAGCAACCTGAGCAAAAAAAACCTACCCGATTTCCATCACGAGCCGCCGCCTCTGGCCTTCTCCTCGCATCGCGTTCTCCCTCCCCTCGCTGCGCCTCGCAGCCAATCTCTTCCTCGAGCAGGACAACCATGACTCTAGGCAGCGGCTCCAGTTCCCTTACCAATCAACTCCCCGACCTCCTCCTTGTCGAGACATCGTAGTAGTTTTCATAGACGGGGGTGCCATGAGACTACGGGTAGAGACGTGGGGAAACGGGATCGCGTTGGTGACAAAGACATAGGATTTACCTAGGTTCGGTACGTCGTAATAATACGGCGTTCCTACTCCTGCAATCTCACTAATCAGGGCTAAAGCCTGTGTAAACAATTACAATGTGACGTTAGGTTTAGCTATTCGCGGAGGATTAACTTCTCGGCGAGTTGGCCTATGGCTTCGTTGTCTTGTTATATCATCTCCCGTCCGGCTTTATATAATAGCCGGATTAGGGCATACAGAATAGGAAACCTAGAAGACTACGATAACGAGTAACCTGGAAAGTAAGGAATCCGTCTTCTCCTCCAAGCCAGATCACGTGGGCCGTGATCCGGGTCCTTCTAGAATCCGGCTTCTGCGCGTCAGCTTACTGGGCCGCCCAATGGACCATAGCCCACTACCAGTTGGGCCACCCTGGTAATCCGGCACTTTTGACTACCATCTGATATACCCCTATTTAGTATATATCCGACAGTAGCCCCCAAGAAGGATTAAAACTCTGATTTGCCGTCTTTCGCCAAGTATGTATTGTCCGAGAAATATTGGCCAGCAGTCTTGATTCTTCTTATTCTTCTTTTGAAAAGAGATGGTAGCATAAAACTCGGAATCCTGAAAATCCGGCTTTTCTCACACGATTCTTCGCGGAGAAGAAACCTCCTACGTCAGCACTTTAATCCTGCTGACGTAAGGGACGTTTGGGTTTTGAGTGGGAAACCCAGAAACATATCTTCTGACAGATTCTCGCGGGAAACGAGGAGATAACCATAATCATCCTGTCGATTCATTTCCCGGATTTTCCGGCGAGTGACACGCGTTGATCATCCAACGGTCAAAAGAGCCGTTAGCACGTATCGTGACGGATTTCCGGCTATAAATAGCCTTCGTCATCCTCCCATCTTTGGAACTATTTCTTTCTCTCTTCGGAGGCTTAGGGAAGATTGGTATCCAAAGATAAAAACTTCGGAACCCGTCAAATCTTGGATGGGTTCCTTCTTCTACCATCAGGACATCTCATTCCCCGGTAAAGAAAGCGGGATTCCTCCATTTTTGAATTCCGCCGCCTCTCCCCAAGAGAGCTGGGCAGTTGAAGCAGTGCAGACACTGCCGGAAAACTTGATGAAGGTAAAACGGCGCATCGCCAAGCTCACTTCTTCCCAGCCTCCCTTAACCGGGAAGGATACTGTTTTATGTTGGTTTGGACGCCGTGTTCAACCTCTTTCCTTTCGTTCCCGACTTCTTTGCGAATACGAAGGGCCAGAAGATAGCATGAGGGGAACGGACAAGTCCTATACCAAAAAGGATTTCATAAAGCGACTCAACCACCTGGTCGCCGCGAGCGATCAATACGCCGAAAGTCTGGCAATATACCACATGGAGAATCCAGCCCCCAAGGTATTTATATTTTCTTTGCCTTTGGGTTTTTCTCGGATTTACCCTCCTTGTCTGACTTTTAACGCATCATTGCTACTTTCCTAGTTCAACGAACTTGAAGGAGATGATCTTGCTTCCGACGCCAAGCTTAACGAAATACATGCCAGCTTCTACAGCGACCGGAAACGTAAAAGGCAGGTGACTTTTGAGGAAACGATAACTGTTGACGGAATTCCTGTCGCCACATCCAGGTATTCTGCTGGAACTTTTTTATCGTTATTCCCCTCCAGTTCTTCGAGATATTTATTTCTCGGATGTTCTCTTTTCAGCCTTGCTCCAACTCCTTTGAAAACAAAGAAGTTGAAGAAACATAAAGCTGCTGCTACGAAAAAAGAACCTCGTTCTGCTGCGTCTGGTGGGACGAACCCGTCCCCACCTTGGACAGGAATATCCGGATAAAGGAAGAACCATTTGATGAACTCGGATATATCCGTCCTGAAGCTAAGAAGTTCTTCGCTCCTGCGCCTCTAATTCGTCCTTGGCCACAGGGCGGGCTGATTATCCGAAACGACTTCGTAATTTTCACCTCGTCAGGTCATACAAGATGGGCCTTCATCACGTTGGGATTTTTTTTTGAATATTGCCAGAGAATTCAACGAGACTTTGTCAAACTTGCGGGAAATGAGCCAGGTAATATCTATAGCCCCCAAGCAATAAGTTGGAAACATACTTTCCCCTTAATGCTTTTTTATTACGCTTGATCTAACTTAAGCGTTTGGCTTTTATTTCCACGTTTCAGTACACTGCTGATGTAATAAACTTGGAACTTTTTAATAAACTTAACGTCAAGAATGAAGAGTCGAAAACCCTTCAATCTATTATTAAGTCTAAGGATAATGAGCTGGCATCATCTCAGCTACAGCTATCGGAAACAACAGGTATGCTTTTACTCTGTTTTATCCGGATTACCAATAAGTATTTTCTCGAGATATTTCTAAACTCGGAATTTTTTACTTGCTTTTCAGCTGCTTTGGCTAAGGCCAAGGAAGTAGCTGAAGATGCCGGCAATGCCGAACATCTTCGCAAGGAGGATTTGAACCTTCATAAGGAGCTTATGAAGGTTCGAGAAGATCTGGAAGCCAGTAATCTGGCCCTTGGAATTGCTCAATCCCAGGCTTCCGATCAGGCGGAAAAAGATAAATCCACTATCCAAGACTTGGAAAGTATCTTAATCCTTCGCCTAAAGGAATGTTCCGAAATTGACAAGGTTCTCGGTGAGTTTTATTTCATTTACCGATTCATCCATGTCTTTCTTTCTTTCTCTGTTTTGTCGCCTAACCTTTTTGGAGGCTTGTTTCAAAAAACAGGAAATTATCCAGGTCTTTCTCGTATTGACAAAATCCGAGCCTTTGGGAAGGTATGGAATGCGATCAGAAGTGCTGGAATGCAACTGATCAGCAAGTTCTTCCCTGCAAGTACCATAGAATTCTCGGAAATTTATAAGCTTCCGGGTGTTATCCTGGAGGTGGCGGAATCCAGGGAGTCCTCCTAACGCTCCGCTGCACGGGGTGGTGCACGCATGGCTCTCGGCCTTATGCGTATGCATTACCCTGGTGCCAAATCTTGGCGCGTGGCATCCGGTATCCCTAAAGGATACACGGAGAACCAGCGAGCCAGCATCTTTGATGAAATCAAAGGCCATGCTACCAAGATTGCCTCTATGGTAAACATCTCCATCACCTATCCGGAAGAGGAGATCCCTGAAGCCCCCGAGAATGACAACAGCGACGAAGACTCGGATGCTTGAAGGGCTGTCCTGATCCTGGATGTTGGAACTAGATAATAGGAGCATTACTGCACTTTACAATGTAATTCATATTGTAATGCTTCTATTCCTTTTGTATAAACAAGAACTCCGCCTTTTGCAGTTTTAATTATGAAATTCTTTGCAAGGTTTCCGGGTTTTAATATTCCTTTGCCTTCTAAGTTCTCTGGTTTATATGTTTTAACTGTCCTTAGTGTTTGAAATGGCTCGATAGTATTATGAATCATCATGCCGAGTAACTGGGTATAACCGATCAGTTTAAACTCGGAAACATGGATCATACTAAAGCCATTTTTACTAACTAGCTCCAGTGACCCAACACGTAAACAATCAGATAATACTTAGAGAAAAGTAAGGAATTTTTTGAAACTTGGGCACGCAGGCACAATCCGAGTTTCCTTTAGCCGTTAGCAGGCTGAAAATCATTCAGTTTTTAAACACCGAGCACGCAGGCACAATTCGGGTTAACATTGAGTATTTTGCAAGATCATTGGGAAATAGATAAGGTGGAATCATGCTTTATACTATAATAAACTTGTAAAAACATGGATATCAAAATTCCGACAACTTTATTTCATGATCTCAAAGATGTTTACATAGAAATTGAACTAAGTATAGAAGGGACGTAACTGCTGGATGCTCCAAGGCCTCTTTGTCTCTCCTAGTTCATCATCTATCTTTCTCTTTCTTTTGCGATTCGGCTTTTCAGGATCATCTTCCGTGTCCCGAATATCTACAAGGTAATATGACCCATTTTTCATAGCTTTGCTGATTACAAATGGTCCTTCCCATACTGGGGCCAATTTGTGTTTTCTTTGCTGCACCAATCTCAGCACTAAGTCACCTTCTTTAAAAGAACGATGCCTGATTTTTCGACTATGATAACGTCGTAAACCTTGCTGGTAAATGGCGGATCTTTGAAGCACAAGTTCTCGTTCCTCTTCTAAGAGATCGACGACATCTTGTCGTGCTTCTTCGGCATCCGAGTCATCGAAATCCCGCACTCTTGGGCTATCATGGATCATGTCCGTTGGAAGAATAGCTTCCGCACCGTAAACTAGGAAAAACGGGGTTTGCCCAGTTGACCTGTTTGGCGTCGTTCGAATGCTCCAAAGCATGGAAGGTAGCTCCTCTACCCATGCTCCAGCTGCTCTATGAAGAGGAGATTCGAGTCTTGGGCGTATTCCTTGCAGGATTGAGCTATTCATTCTCTCAACATGTCCATTGAATTGCGGGTGTGCCACAGATGCAAGATCTAGGCGAATTCCCGTTTGTCGGCAATATTTTGCAAACTCTCCAATGGAGAAATTTGTCCCGTTGTCGGTTATTATGCTATGTGGAACGCCATATCTCATGACTATGTCAATGATGAAATTTCTGGCAGTTACACCGTCAAGCTTTTTGATGGGTTTAGCCTCCACCCACTTGGTATATTTGTCCACAGCTACTAGTAGATGTGTAAGTCCGCCTCGCGCAGTTTTGAACGGTCCCATCATATCTAGCCCCCAGACCGCAAACGGCCATGTAATTGGGATAGTTTTGAGTGCTTGGGCCGGCATATTGGTCTGCTTGGCGTAATATTGACACCATTCACATGTGTTAACTATGTGTTTAGCATCTGTCTTGGCTGTTAGCCAGAAAAACCCGGCACGGAATGCTTTTTTAACTATGCTTTTTGATTGAGCATGGTGTCCGCAATCTCTGGCATGGATTTCTTGCAGGATTTCTCGTCCTTCTTCTGGTGAAATACACCGCAGAAAAATTCCGGAAGTACTGCGTTTATACAGGCAATTATCAATTACTGTGTATCCTTTGCATCGACGCTGAATTTGTCTCTGCAAGACTTCGTCTGCTCCTTCCGGGTACTTCTGATTGACTAAGAAGTTTAAATATGGAATTGTCCACTCCGGGTTAACGAGCATAACTTCAATTGACTCGGAAGCCAGAGGGTAATCGATATCTCCACCTTTTATGGATGGCTCGTACAAATGCTGGACACACACTCCTGGTGGTAGGATTTTTACCCTTTCTGACCCCATGCGGGCTAACGCATCCACGTTTCAATTCTCCTCCCTTTTAACGTGGAGTACTTCAAATCCAAAGAAACAAATGGCGAACGCGTCCACCGTTCTCCGATATTCGGCCATTATAGGGCTCTTTGCGTCCCAGGTTTGGTTGAGCTGATGCTGTACCAAATCCGAGTCGCCGTAGCACAGGATGCGTTTGACCCCTATTTCTTTTGCAATGTGCAAGCCATGAAGCAGAGCTTCGTATTCTGCCACGTTGTTACTGGCGTTGAAGTGTATTTGTAATACGTACTCCATTGTGTCTCCTTTGGGGGATTTTAAGACTACACCAGTTCCGGCGCCCTCCTTCATCTTGGATCCGTCAAAATGCATGATCCAGTACTCGGACTCCGGCATTGGTGTTTTCTCCATTGCTTCCGTCCAGTCGGCGACAAAATCTGCCAGAACCTGGGATTTTATTGCCGTCCTTGGCTGATACTTAATGTCGAAGGCTGCTAGCTCGATGCCCCCATTTGGCTACTCGGCCAGTTGCCTCCGCATTGTTTATTATATCCCCTAGTGGTGCTTTACATACCACTGTTATGGAATGTCCTTGGAAGTAATGACGTAACTTTCTAGATGCGAAAAATACGCCATATGCCAGTTTTTGGTAGTGTGGGTACCTTTGCTTGGACTCGGAGAAAACTTCACTTATGTAATATACCGGATGCTGGTCTGGTATACTTTGTTCGTCTTTCTTCCGTTCCACAACAATTACTGCACTAATAATCCTGTTTGTAGCCGTGAGGTACAATAACATAGGTTCTTTGTCTTTTGGGGATGCCAAAATCGGAGCTTTCATCAAAGTTTCCTTCAACTGGGTTAGCGCTGCATCGGCCTCTTCTGTCCACTCGAATTTGTCGGATTTTTTCAGCAACTTGTAGAGTGGTAAGGCTTTATCCCCCAGCCGACTAATAAATCTGCTGACGGCAGCGGCAGAACCCGTCAACCTTTGGCCATCTTTCACACACGTAGGTTTGGAGATGTTCAAGATGGCTTTGATCTTTTCCGGGTTAACTTCTATTCCTCTATGAGAAACGATGAAACCTAGAAGTTTTCCTGAGGGAACCCCAAATACGCACTTTGATGGATTTAACTTCATCTTGTAAGTGCGCAAGTTTTCGAAGGTTTCTCGCAAATCCTCAAGGAGTGTGTCTTTTTCCTTGGTTACGACAGCAATATCGTCCACGTAAACGTGGACGTTTTTGCCAATCTGACTATGCAAACAACGTTGCATGCAACGCTGGTAAGTTGCGCATGCGTTCTTCAGGCCAAATGGCATGGTTACGTAATAATACGTCCCGTACGGGGTTATGAAAGAAGTCTTAATTTGGTCTTCCTTTTTCATGCGTATTTGGTGATACCCGGAATAAGCATTCAAAAAGCATAAAAGCTCAGAGCCTGCAGTGACATCTATTATTTGATCGATTCGCGGTAACGTGAACCTATCTTTTGGACACAACTTGTTCAAGCCGGTGTAATCTATACACATTCTAAGAGCAGTAGTGTCTTTCTTCGGTACTAATACCGGAGTTGCAGACCAATCCGTGTGGATTACTTCCTGAATGAAATCTGCTGCTAAAAGCCGGATAATTTCCTTGCGAATAGCCTTCCGTCTTCTTCCGTCGAATTGACGGAGACCTTGTTTGACGGGTTTGGAGCCTGGAATCACCTTGAGTTGATGCTCAGCAAGTTCCCTGAGTACGCCTGGCATGTCAGCTGGACACCAGGCGAAAATATCCCAGTTCTCACAGAGGAACTTGATGAGCTCGCCTTCCTATTTGTCGGTCATCCCGGTTCCCACTACGACAAATTTTGTCGGATCTTTGGGATCTAGGATTACCTGTCTTGTATTCTCGGATGCCTTGAAGCTATCTGCTGGCTTCCGAGTTTCTTTTCCTGCCGGCATTTCTGTCGGCGATACCTCCTTAGCCAGCTCCTTTAGCTCTTCCTTCGCTATGATTTTCTCAGCACAAAGGGCGTTTTCTTTTTCCAGCTTGTTCGCCAGCTTGAAGTCTCCAGTTATGGTGATTACCCCTCCTTTCGGCCCTGGCATCTTCAGCATGTTATAGATATAACATGATCTTGCCATAAATTTGGCGAAAGCTGGACGTCCGAGTATCGCGTGATACACGCTTTCGAACGGCACCACCTCGAAGGATACTTTTTCCTGACGGAAGTGATCTTTTTCTCCGAAAGTGACATCTAGGGAAATTTCTCCTAGGGATCGTGGTTGCCTGCCGGGAACAATGCCATGGAAGCGTATGTTGCTGTGATTGAGCTGGGTCTCGGAGATTTTCAGATGTCTCAACGTATCAGGTACATTATGTTGATGCTGGATCCTCCGTCCATCAGCACTCTTTTAGCCTAGTATTCTGGACAATAGGGCTTACAATAAGAGCTTGTGTGCCGGGTTCAGGGATATTTCCGGGATGATCAGACTGATCCCAGGTTATTGGTGTGTTCGAATATTTCAAGAATTTCGGGGTTGCCGGAACAACCGCGTTTATTTCTCGAAGTGTTCTTTTCGCCACCTTTGCTGATGGAGTTGCTAGGAAAGTTAGGGCGCATTCTCCATCAACTCTCGGAAACTTGGGTTCGCCTTTCCGTTGTTGTTCCTGGATTTTTTTCGTCAGTGTCCGATTCACTGTCTTCTTTCTCAGCTTCTGGCTTTTGCTTGGAGAATTTCCTTTTGGAACTCTTCCCCTTGTTTCCGGATCCTGCACTGCCTTTCATGTGCTTATTCAGCCGGCATTGTGCGTTCGTATGGGTGGGTTTCCCAAATTGCGAATGGTGGACGCAGGGTTCCGACTTAATCTTCTCCCACTCTTCTTTAGTGTAGTTTATTGGTTCTGAACTGCGTCCTTTCCATCTGCTCCCTTTTTCACTTCCAAAGGATATGTTAACTTCTTTGGGTTTTGGTGTTGCATCTGAAGTTCCTTTTTTCTCAGAGCGAGGATTTTTCTTGGCCAGTATCAGTGTGTCGATATTGCCACCTCTTGATCTGATATCGTCTTCGGCTGCAGCATGCTCATTGGCGGTTGTAAGCATAGATCCGAGATCTTTGTGCTGTTTGGAACCAACCATGAACGGTACTAATCCGGGTTTTAGGCCATTGACGAAAGCATGCATTGCACTCCAGAACAACTATTCTTCATTGCAGTCCATCTGGAGATGAAATCCACGTATGGTTCATCCTCGAATTGGGTGCAACGGTTCAGCTGGTTGATGCTGTTCGGGCGTTTGTAAGTTCCCCGGAAATGCTGAGTGAATACTCGAGCCATATCATCCCAGCTGTCGACATTTCTTGACGGCAATCCATTGATCCAATCTCTGGCTCCATCCAGTAACATTAGGGGAAGAAACTTTACAGCTTCCAGGTCTGTCCCATTGTTAATCTGGACGGCTGTATGATAGTCTGAGAGCGAGGTATCCGGGTTTGTACTGCCGGTATATTTCTGGTACGTTGGACCGACCTTGGCGAAGCCAGAATGCAGGGTTGTCCTTCGGATCCTATCAGTGAAGCACTTAGGTCCAAAGTATAGATCATCCTTTTCCGCTCTATCCATGTGTGCGGAATACCTGCCGGCTGAATGGACAGAAGGGGATCTACTCCTTTCTTTTCCATTGTTGCGCGGACGCGCTTTTCCGGGATCATTTCTATTTCTTTCAAGATCACGCCCTTTTGGGTAAGGCGGAGTTCTACTCCTATGCCTTTCTTTATCCTTAGGGGGTGTCCGAGATCTCTCACGTCTGTGAGGTAGGTCATGTCTTCCGGCTTTTTCAGCGGGGTGTCTCGGAGGTGGCATTGCTTTGCCATCTTTCCGGTATTTTTCTTCCCGATCATGGGGTTTGCTTCCACCTTTCGGTAGATGAGATCCGGTTCTAGACGCTTCATCCCTATTGTCGGGATTTTTCTTGTCTTTTCTTGGACCCGCTTTCTTATCCTTTGAATTACCTGAATCTCCAGGTTCTTCCGGTCCAGGTGCTCCAGCGGCGCAAGTAGCTGTTTTGCATAGGGCGGAGTTATCGTGCAACTTCCCTGATCGCTCTTGGGCTCGCTGTTGTTGTTGCAATGCTTTTCCTAGGAAATCATACACCCCTTGGAGTTTTTCACCATTGGAATACAAGTCATTGTTGAGGATGGCAAACGCTGCTTCCGCATTTTCTGCTGCGGTTTTGTATATTGGTTCGCCTCTGGCATCTTTGCCGTTTACCTGCATTTGCCAAGATGGGTTGTGAAACCTTTCTTTTGGCGGCAGTACTTCCGGTCTTACGATTCCGGGTAACCTTGTAGGTTTAATGCCAGATCTATTCTTTCTCTCTTCATGAGCTTGATGTCATCCTGGGTTTTTTGGAGGTGTTCACGAGTTCTGAATAGATGTTGCTGTTGCCTTTGGAGAGCTTGTCTCCTGGCTTCTAGCACTTCAGGGGGTTCATGTAATCCCACTGGCGTTTGTAACAATTCCTGTTCTTCTTGCTCTGTCATTGGCGGAACAAGGATTTCTTTTGTTTTCTTCTCTGTATGTTTTGTTCCGCTTGCATCTCCTACTTCCGGGCTTTCATCAACTGGATCAGCCAATTTCTTATTCCGGAGTTTGTATTGGAGTTTTTTAGCGGCCTTGTACTTTTTCTTGGAAGAGGGAGGTTTTTTAACAGGTTCATCCTCTGTCAATTCCTTGACGTTGGGAAATATCGGAGAGGTTTCTCCATCTTCTCTCTCTTCCTTTGGCGGAGGGGTTTTGGGGCTTTCCTGACTGCCGGCGTCCGTGGTTTCAGCCGGCTTCGCCATTAGTACTTCATGGAATCCCTCTTGAAAAGATTTAACTTTTCTTTCGAAGGCGTCCACGTCTTCGTCTTCGGAATCAAAATCATCTGATCCGGTTTCTGACTCTAATCTCGCCTCAATGGCGGCTAGCACAGATTCAGCTTCCGAGTTCATCGCTGGATTGGCGGGTGTCGGATCTTCCACCTCTGTAGTGGGTTTGCTATTTTCTGCCTCTTGCACGGGATTACTTTCATCCGTGTTTTCGGTGAAAGCTGGATCTTCCACCTCTGTAGTGGGTGTGTTGCTTTCTGCCTCCTGCACGGGATTTCCGTCATCCGTACTCTCGGCGACTTCGGATTGCGCCATACCGATAAAGTGTGTATCACTTTTATGTCGGCGATCTGAGCAAAATCCGGGATCGTAGTCATCTTCGACTGGGTACAGGGCGGGTGGGATAAATTTGCTTCCCCCGCAAAACCCCATGGCCTCTGCAGTTAGTCCGATAAAAATATTAGCAGATCCAATCGGTAACACGCAGGCACTTACCAAATGATTTTGCGCCGGTATGTAGGATCCATTGTCGAGGAAGCGTCCGACGTCATTGTCGAATTCCAGGCTTCCGACAGTTATGGAACTGCCGATTCCGCCGAGTATCCCAGATCGGAACTTAACGCCTGACGTCGTTTGCCCCACGGTGGGCGCCAACTGTCGAGACATCGTAGTAGTTTTCATAGACGGGGGTGCCATGAGACTACGGGTAGACGTGGGAAACGGGATCGCGTTGGTGACAAAGACACAGGATTTACCCAGGTTCGGTACGTCGTAATAATACGGCGTTCCTACTCCTGCAATCTCACTAATCAGGGCTAAAGTCTGTGTAAACAATTACAATGTGAGGTTAGGTTTAGCTATTCGCGGAGGATCAACTTCTCGGCGAGTTGGCCTATGGCTTCGTTGTCTTGTTATCTCATCTCCCGTCCGGCTTTATATAATAGCCGGATTAGGGCATACAGAATAGGAAACCTAGAAGACTACGATAACGAGTAACTTGGAAAGTAAGGAATCCGTCTTCTCCTCCAAACCAGATCACGTGGGCCGTGATCCGGGTCCTTCTAGAATCCGGCTTCTGCGCGTCAGCTTACTGGGCCGCCCAATGGACCATAGCCCACTACCAGTTGGGCCACCCTGGTAATCCGGCACTTTTGACTACCATCTGATATACCCCTATTCAGTATATATCCAACACTCCTCTCACCTCCCGGGCTCTCAGCACCCCGATTCCCTTTGCGCCGCCTCCGTCGCCGGCCGACTCCGACGACTCCTCGCACTGCTGGCCACCTCCTCCTTATCCACCGATTCCATTGCATCGAACCGTCGTTTCACTTCCCTACCACAAGCCCTAGCCGCACTGGATCCCATCTTGCTGGCGCCGCTTCGGACTCCTTGCAGCTTGGCTCCTCCACGACGCCATGCGGTGGCCGTCGATGCCGCCCTGACGCATGACGCTTTTGTTCGTCTGGTGCTCATGTCGCCGGTTAGACCTCTGGGGCCAGGGAAGGGCCGGGATGAACCCCGCCTCTACGACGAGCTACAGGTCGGGGAAGCGTTGTGCATTTCCTGGAGTTTATTTTTATTTCCATTCCTTCGAGCTACAGGACTTTGTCTGAATATTCTCCAGTATGCACATCACGTCATTGGTTGGAGCAGCAGTGGGTTGTTGTAGCTGAGATATTCAGAGTAAGATAACTAACGTGTTTTTCCTTCGGTACAATGCACTGCCATTTGACTCGTGAGTGGTAGCTTGTGTGGTTGATGATGACATGAATTCTTTCTTCTTATTTGTAGGAAAAAATAAGCCTCTGGGAGAGAGATTAAGCGGCAGGTGTTGCACAGTGGCCACCATGGCGACTCCGACGCGCCCTGACGCCGGCTGCTGCTGGTCGTCCGGTCCTCATGCCTCCGTCTCGACCCCTAGGGTCAGATCAGGTCAGGGAAGGGCCGGATCAACACCGCCTCGACGGCAAGATACAGGTCTGGGTAGGATGGAGTTTATTTTACTTACATCGAGCTACAGTTCAGAATTCTTACCATTTTCTGAATACAGAGTTCTGTACCTACATGTCCCTGTTGCGAACCTACAAGCAGTTATTACCGTTTGGAGCATTATGGGTTGCTGCAGCTGACGAATTCAGAGTAAGATCTTTGCCACTCCTAACCTGAATTATGAGGCGCTCTTGCCGGCGTCGACCAGCCACGCCATGTGACTCCCTGCTCACGGACCAAGGGCCAAGGGGCATGCAATGGTGTGAGATCCTCCCCCCTGACCTAGCAGACGACCCCAAGCTGCTGCTGCTGCTGCCTCTCTTCGCCGAGGTGGTTCTGCCACAGTGAGGTATAAATCCTTAAGTTAGTTTTCCATTTCAAGTGCCGACCTGTGTGTGGTCTGCTGTAAGTGAGATGCTTTTTTTTTCCTTTGCAAATGATAAGTACCTATCAGATGAAAAGCTTCGTTTGGAGTAGTTGTTCCAAACTGATAGCTTCGTTTGGTTTACATGGTCCATTTAAGTGACAGATGGGAGGAGTAATACAAAAATTGGCAGCAGCTATTACCTGATATAACTATTAGTTAGTCTTTGTTGCGAATCAATAGCTTAACATTCACACAATTTCTGCATTTTTTAGAATAGTGAGGGTGATAGTATTTTCTATTGTCTTCGCAGAAATGGAAGTAAACATGCATTCAGGTCTTCATTATTATTTTCACTCATATGACCGGTTCATGTTAATGACAACAATTATCCTGAGATATATTGGGTGGATCAGTGGATGGCAAAAATCTCATTCTACATGTGCTATAGTCTTATGCAAACATTTCCAACCAATGTTGTAAATAGGACTCAAGTGTATCCCAAGAATACCATGGTAGTAAGATTGCTTATCAACTCTCTCTTTTAAATTTTATGTCTATAACATTATGTGAAATTTGAAGCATACTTTCTGTTGTTATTTTTTCTAGCTTGCTCATTTGGATTGTCCTTTCATAAAGTTTTTATCTACTCCATTATGTGTGTTTGTTTCAATTTCTCCCGGATATTCTTGTTTTTCCTAATGAAATCCAGCATAGCTGTAAAATTTACATAATCATTAGATACAATTTTGTTTAGAAAATAATATTATATGTGCTTGGTATCTATTCCGTTTTGTAAATTGTACAAAGTTACTACTTTTGTGTTTCTTTTACACTATTTTGATCCTAGCTGGTACATAGGCGGATCCTTATTTATGGTTTATCATCCATTGTACTAATATCCATCGTACTATTTTTAGATAAATCTCTACTTCTTTACCATGTTTATGTATTCATGGCAATATTTCTCTCAACAATGATTCATGAAGTCAGCATGAAGAGAGTTATCTAATATGCCATTCAGGTTCATTAGGAATCTCCTGATCAGTTCGGTTGCTGCATTGTTCGTACAAGAGTATGTGGTGTGTACACAACCTGTTATTGACGCCCAGATAAAGACTAAGATTGGACATGTGATTTCATAATTCATACTTCTGTGCAGGTTAAGAGCTTCTCTAATGGAAGCTTTATATCTGATGCTTTTTGGCCATTCGGATACTTCAATTTAGCAAACCTTGTTCATTCCAGCTAGCATTGTGGTCGCAATACTCACATGCTGCCGCCGCTCTGTATTCACATTGATACCAGCGGAAGTTCCAGAAATTAACAACTTAATGTATTATACTTTGCTGACATAAATAATGCATGTTTTTTCCATTTTGTTAATATTGGTTTTGTGTATATACTTTTGACGTTGTTCTCTGATATTCACGCGGCGTCCTCTTGGTCGAAGTGGACGCGGGCGTCGAGGCCGGTGGAAAGACGAGGAGCTGGTACTCGGTCGCCGCGCGGATCGGCCATGACAAGCCGGCGTCGCCGCAGACGCACAGCAGCAGCTCCGTTCAGCCATAGTCGTAGCTGCCTCCTGTAGCTGTGTCTTGTACTACTATGTAGGTAGCTTACTAATACTAATTAAGGATCAGAGAAGATTCCTTGCAAAAAAAAAAATATATATATCAGAGAAGATTGTAGCGACCAACCATTGACAAGCAGCTCGATCAGTTGGCTGTTTTGTCAGGCTTAATATCTGTGTTACTAACTGAAAACGAAAAATAAAAGACTGGAACGGCTCCACAGTCCACACCCTATTCCAGTATTCCTAGCATAGTAGAAGAACTGCTTTTGTCTGCGTGGATAAAAGTCTAGACCAAGTTTGGGGGTGGTCTGCTCAGCATAATTTAAAAAACCAGACCGGTGATCAAACCGACGAGGTCACAGGTTTAGATTTTTACCGGTCAGGCCACTAGTTAACCTTTCGATGTCTGGTTTTTTAAGCTATAAATGATAATTTTTAACTTATAAGTGCTTCAATAAATAGATTAATAAGTGCAGAAAAAATATTAGATTTGACAATATCGTATTAATCATTTGCATGTCAAAGTATATAGTCAATTTTATAAATTAGCAAGTCCCGTGCTCCTACCCACAATAGAAGACATAAAATAAAACATTAGAGCATCTCCATCTGTACCTATTTATTTTCTGTCTCACACCCTCAATGGAGCCCTCTTTGGGGGGAACGGGACATGTGTCCCCATACTTGGTGGGTGTCGTCCACAGCGGCGATCCCCAAACACGGACCCCCGACTAGCAGCTCTGTTTTGATCCAAATAGTTTCTATCTGAAAACTCTGGGCAAACTTGGTACATAATAATTGTATAATATTAAAAATAGTTTAATAGGTGTTACAAGATCTCAAAATATTTGAATTTGTCAAGTTCGTATAATCAAATTATCGTGATCAAACTACTCGTTAGCGCTGATAGCCCACAAGTGTGCCACAAGATCAGTTTGTAGCTACTCGTGAGTTCCCTCGTCACGAATTTCCTGATAAACACTAAGAAAACCATCAAACTCGGCAGCCACGCCCGGTTGTGGATCCGCAAGAGAGATCTAAAAGTCGAACGACTCATCTAACACCATTCACACGTCTCGCTCACTCTCGATGATCATGTTGTGCATGATTGAAGGGAATATACCCGAGAGGCAATAATAAAGTTGTTATTATAGTATTCCATGTTTATGATAAGTGTTTATTTCTTATGCTAGAATTGTATTAACCGGAAACGTTGGTACATGTGTGTTTAATAAACAAATAAGAGTTCTTAGTAAAGCGTCTCGTTTAACTAGCTCGTTGATTAACTGATTATCAAGGTTTTTTTATCACGAACATTGGATGTTGTTAATAACGGGGTCATATCATTGGGAGAATGATGTGATGAACATAGAGCCAAATTAAGTATAACAATACGATCAAGTCATTAAGCTTATATTGTTATATCTTACATACGAAGTGACCTTATTCCTTAGACCATTAGATCATGTTAATCACTAATACCGGAAGGATGCTTTGATGACATCAAACGTCACACCGCAATAGGGTGACTATGAGTGAATGAAAGATATCCAATGAAACTAGTGGGATGCATCCTACTTGCTTGCTCATGAAGACCTACAACACTTTTGAGGAGACTCTTCATTGGAATATACAAGGCAAGTTCTACAGTGAAAGGATAACCATATAGTTATACAAGTAAAATATGAAAAATCTCTACAAACTGAAGTATAGGTGTTGACATAAGGACAAGTGTGGAATAAAGGATAGTAAATGCTTCCCCCTATCTCTTCCTTTTTTGTGGCCTCAGTGGTTCTTTTATTTTCTCTCATTTGTCCTCTTTAGGATCTTTTTTTTGTTTGGTCTTTTTGGACTATTTTATATCCTCACTGGTAGGGGCAACACTCTTATATGAACATGAATCAACACACTTTTAGTACTCATAACTCAAAATTAATAATATATGATGTATAAATTGAAATGCCTCTACTAGCTAGTGTATGAGGATGTGCAATGATCAAGCGTAACATGGAATAGCAATGATCAAGCGTAACATGGAATAAATTAATAGTGAACAAAGCCTTATAAAACCATCATGTGAGCTATATAAGATCATGCAAAGCAAGAAACCAATGAAGAATGGCATCAATTCATGTAATGTGTTGTGGATATTACATGGCAATATATCTGGGAGCGGTTATGAAATGCCGTGGTAGGTAGGTATGGTGACTGTTTTGAGGAACATGTATATGCTTATGTGTAGGAGAACAAGATAAATTCCTTGCACGGGGTTTGTATGAACCCGCAGAGTATGCACATACTCTCGAAGTGAGAAAGGGAAATGGAGAACACAAAATAGTCTAGCAAATATGGATGGTGGAAGTGCCAAAAACCGTAGCTCAACATTTGTCAATAAGAAGTCACAAGTTTATTGCAAACAACTAGTAGTGTCAACATTAAGAACATGATTAAAATTACTCCAAGAGGGACCATGGTGGAGACACAAATGTCCCGTTGTCTTCCCCGACCTTAGCGTGTAATCATGCTATTATGAATTACTTTATAACAAGAACATCTATCAAGAACGGTTACATCTTCAACAATTAATAGTGTTTGTAGTACGAACAAGTTTTAATGGACAAAATCCACTAGTGAGTCTTAACTTATATAACCAGCAAACCTAAAAATTAGTTCACTTACTACATCAAACAATAGGAAGGAATTAAGGTATCAAAGTTCAGTGATCCACCAGACTATGCAAGATTTTCTTTATACCACTACCACATGCATGAAAATTTCCTTTCTAAAATTAACCCAACACCAATCATCTCCAAAAAAATACAAGACAAGAAAGAGAGTTCTAAAAACTTTCTACAAAATAAAAACTAGCAACTCTTAGCAAGATATAAGTGAAGAACAAGAGCTAAAAACAAACATTAGCAAAGTTGAATACTCCACAATATATAAGCGAAGCACATGAGTATTATAATGAAAAAACAGTGCGTGTATCTCTCCCAAACAAGAAATATAGGATCTAAAATTTATATGACGAGAAAAAAAACTTAAATAAAAAAAAGACGCTCCAAGATTAACACATAATAAGTGAAGCAATAAAAATATAGTTTCAGCGGAGAAGACGTGATAATTTGTTGATGAAGAAGGGGTTGCCTTGGGCATCCCCAAGCTTAAACTCTTGTGTATTCTTGGGGTGCCATTGGGCATCCCCAAGCTTGAGCTTTTCACTTCTTGATCCTCTTTCATCATCCTCTCTCGTGACATTTAAAAACTTCCTTCACATAAAACATCTCATAAACTTTATAGAGGGGTTGCTACTCAATAAAATAATTCCACTTGGATACTGTATAAACATATTTCAAACACTCACCTAAACATTACTTACTGTTAATAGGTTTTAGTTATGGCTCTCCACCCCTAGAGAACCGCAAACAACGCTCGTAAAGATGCAAATATAAGTAAATGCAGAAATCTGTCAAAACAAAATTGTGTGTAAAGATGAATTTTTTCGAGGTACGTATGTAGTTCACATCAGAAAACTTAAAGATAATAAAAGATAGATAAAAACCCAAATATTGCTTTTAAAAAAAGATCAGATCAAAAATATGTTATGGTCATTTTAACGAATTTAACAGTGAGGCACAAAAAATATATTTCTGAACAACAAATCAAAACTTAACATTATTAAAGCATTAGAGGAAATTATTGGTGGAAAAACAAAAATCAAAGGATAATGATAGGTTTTTACAGAAGCAACAACTTCAAGGACACAACCAGAAACAAAAATAAACTTAAAGATAAAAACGAATGGGTTGCCTCCCATAAGCGTTTTTCTTTAACGCCTTTTAGCTAGGAAAAAAAAGAATCAAGTATTTTCACCAGGACCAACATCATAAATATCATCCATAAGCACATCCTTTTTATTATTTGGGAATAATATCCTACTATTAATAGGATCATTAAGTTTAATGAAGCCATACTTAACATTAATAATGCATCCAACAGACTTAAAGAAGGATCTACCGAATACTATGTTCCCTTGAGCTTTTGACACTAGAATTATGAAGTATATTGAAGCACGAATGGTGACTTGAACATTATTAACTCTTTCGATAATCTTTGAAGTGGTACCATCGGTATGGGAATGATAATATGGGTAATCAACCATATTTATATAATTTAAAACATCATAAACCATTTTAGGCATGATAGACATAGTTGAACCGATATCACAATAAGTAAGAAACTTTGGATCATCAATCTCAATTTTAATAAAGAGTTCCCAATCATCTTTTATTTCAGCAATTATAATTTTTTTGAGTGTTGTCCACTTTATTCATATTTTGATTGCTTAAGATTTTTTTCTATTTTATCCAACATATCAGTTATTCCATCCACTTTAATAGTATCATCGGTAAGGAAATCAACAAACCATTTTATAACATTTAGCGATTTTTTTCATCATATTCCAAAAATTCCCCTAATAATATGACATCCAAGGCATGCTTACACAAACCAAAGATTCCAAATTAGAAACATCTAAGGAACATACTTATAGCAAGCACATGTTGTATATTTTTATGTGCATAAGAAATTCTATCCCATGCATCTTTAAACTCTATCCACCTCTTTGTTTGAAGTGAGGACCGAAAATTTAGGTGACATAACAAAAGGAGTAGACCTAGACATACTAACAAAGCAAAGATAAAGACAAACTAACAAAACAAGTAAAAACTAGAAGTTGAAATAGTAATTTTTTGTGCGTTTTTTGATTTTTAGAAAAATCAACCAAGCAAAAAAAAAGTAACTGAATAGTAAGAAAATAAGAGAGAAACAGTGGAAGTGTGAAACTCCCCTATCTGAAAGCTTGAAGTCTCCGGGGAACCCCAAGTGGAAGGTATGATGCAGCGTAGAAGTGATTCCCTTCAGTTACAAACCAATGTTATAAATCCAGTAGGACTTCAAAATCAATATGCGAGGCTCTAGAAAACCACATGCATGTTGACGGGTGTGGACCTGCACACAAGACACACACTCTCTTTTGTACCCAACTTTCAGGAAGGTTGTCAACCTTCCCGTCTTGTTGTTAACTAGAGAATTAAACATATGGTGTTTTTGGAAGTGGTGGAAACAAAAAGGAACAAAGAGCAACTAATGATTGAAAGCAAGTAAACGAGATTGTATTGAATGTATAAGAATGGACCGAAGACCATAGTTTCCCTAGTGATATCTCTCCATAAAACAGTAAACACGCTGGGTGCACAAATTACATCTAGGCAACTGAAAAATTATGTGGGCATAAAAATGCTATTATGAGAAGATAAAGTTCATTGCACTATTCATGTAGGAATTACGTCAAACATATATAGATCTCTTAGTGATACGTCTCAAACGTATCTATATTTTCTTATGTTCCATGTTGTTTTCATGCCATATGATACACGTTTTCTATACACTGTATGTCATTTTTATGGATTTCCTGGACTACCTATTGACATGATGTCATAGAGCCAGTTCCTGTTTTCTGCTGTTTTTGGTTTCAGAAAAGTTGTTCTAAAAATATTCTCGGAATTGGACGAAACAAAATCCCAGGGTTTTAGAAATCTGACACGTACGCGGAGTCCGTAGGGGACCCGGAGGGGGGGACCTTGGATCCACCACACTGTAGGGAGGCGCGCCCCCTTGGCCACGCCACCAGGTGGTGTGCCCCCTGGCCATCCACCGACGTTTCCCTTTTGCCTATTTAAGATCCTCCTCAGGTTAACCCTAAATACCCAAGCCTCCATCCATGAAAAGTTTCGTAGTCGCCTTCATCGTCAACCCTAGTTCGGGAGGGTTCTGAAGCTCTCCCCAGCACCCTACCGGGAGGGGGAAGCATCACCGGAGGGCTCTTCATCACCATGCCTTCCTCCAGAGTGATGCGTGAGTAGTTCATCCTTGGATTACGGGTTCATAGAAGTAGTTAGATGGTTGTCTTATCCTCTTTATGCCTCATGTTTAGATCTTGTGAGATGCCTAACATGGTCAATATCATCTTATTGTAATGCTACATGTTGTGTTTGCTGAGATCCGATGAATATTGAATGCTATGTCTAGTGATTATCAATATATCATGTTTATGTTATTTATGATCTTCCATGCTCTTCGTTACTAGTAGATGCTTTGTCCAAGTTGATACTTTTAACTCCAAGAGGGAGTACTTATCCTCGATAGTGGTTTCATGCCTCCCTTTCATTCACGCTCGAGTGACAGAAATGTAATGGATGGGGGATGTGTTTTTGCCATTAGAGAGTAAACAACAATGTTTTCATTGTTTACATTACACACTTTAATTAAGGCAATAATCTGTCGCTTGCAACTTAATACCCGAGGTTTGATCGGATGACACTCCGAGGGTGGATTATTAGTCATAGATGCATTTGGATAACGATCTATGAATTATGTTGTAATGCCCGCATGAATAACATAGTAATCGTCATGTCATGCATATGCACTACGGTGCAGCCTTTATATCTGTCAATTGCCTAGCTGTAATTTTTTTACCCAGCATGTTATGTATCTATTTTGGAGAGACACCACTAGTGAACTTTGGACCCTGGTCCATTTTTTTACACTGATAATACAACCACTAAAACACTGTTTTCTTTACTGCAATCATTGTTTTCCTCTCATTCAATGTCATCATTGTTCTCTTTTCATTTACTGCAAACAAGTACTATTTTCCACACTATACATCTAATCCTTTGTGTTAGCAAAACCGGTGAGATTGACAACCTCACTGTTACGTTGGGGGCAAAGTACTTTGATTGTGTTGTGTAGATTCCACGTTGCTGCTGTGCCTGGTAGTGCGCCCTTCCAACATCAGCTGTCTTCAACCTTCAGAAGTGATTTCTTTCTCCTACTGGTCAATTAAACCTCGGTTTCTTTCTGAGGGAAAACTTGCTGCTGCACTCTTCACACCTTACGATTGGGGTCTCCCAACGAGTGTGCATTAACTCCTACACCATCAAGATTTTCTGGCGCCGTTTCCGGGGAGGAAGAGGATTTTTGCAAGGGGAGTCTCCCACCTCCAATCTTTTTACTCTATTATTGTTTTTCTTAGTTTATTTTACTTTATCTTGTTTGCTTCTTTAGATAAAAAAACACAAAAATTAGTTCTTATTATAGCTTTTATTTTTGTTACCCTGTTTTTTTATTGTTCATCATGTTGCTCCCTAAGTTCACCCTGGAAGACTTATGAATAGGTAGTGGTTCTATAATTGGAAAGGATAATATTGAAGAATTCTTTAATGATGTTAGCAAGAATAATGATTTGTAGGATGGATCCATATTAGAACTTGCTCCAAATTATGAAACTGTTGTAGCTTCTTTAGTTCACATGTTAGAGTCTAGGTTTTTTAACCTTAACCCCATAATGCAACAAATGTTTCTTAATCTAAATGATGTTGAGGACACTAAAAAGAGAGATTTTATTCTGGAAACTTTGCTTCAAGAATTTGGTGATGTTGCTATAGAAGCTAGGAAAGTCTTTGATCGTTTTAAGATGCTAGGCCCATGTGTAGATGTTATTGGTACTCTTGAAAAAAAATAGAAAAAACTGAACCTAAAAACAGGGAGGAAATCAAAATACCAATACCTTTTAAATTAGTAGCAATGCATGAAGCTTTAGAGAAGAATTTTGGTTGGATTGTTCCTGAAAACCCATTTAATGAAAGTAGTAAACCTAAAACTATTGAGAAAGGTATATCTAAAACTTATATAGATAAAATACAATGCATTGTTGAGGAGGTTTCTGGTCTCAAATTTGATGCTTCTTCACTTGAAAATACTTAATTCTTGTTTTCTAGGCCTAGCTAAAAGACGTTAAAGAAAAGCACTTCTTTGGAGATAACCATGCTTTTATTTTTGCAAGGTTTTCTTCTGTTTTCTTTGACTCAAGGTGTTGTTTAGTTCTGTAATGACTCATGTGTATTATTTTTTCTCGTATTTGTTGTGCCAAGTAAAGTCTCTAGTGAAAAGTTGAAGTTAGATTTGGATTTCTGTGCGGAAACAGATTTCTGCTGTCCACTGTTAAATTCATATAAATTCACAGAAAGATCAAAATGATCTACAAAGTTTTGTGCTTAATCCTCAGCTATTTCCGGAACTTTTTCTAGTTTGAGTTTTTCGATTTGAGCAACGTAAGTGCTTCAAAACAATTCGTCTTTACAGATTGTTCTGGTTTTCATAGATTCTGCCTTTTTACTTGCATTCTCTCTTTTACTATGTTGGGTGGACTTCTTTGCTCCATAAAACATCAGTGGCTGTATCTAATGTTTGAAAAGTATCACTAATGCTTGTGTCCAAGGAGAACATGTGAGTTTTTAATTGTGCACTAACCCTCTAATGAGAATTACTTTGAGTTTTGTGTGAAGGAAGTTTTCAAGGGTCAAGAGAAGAGGGTGATATAATGTGATCAAGAAGAGTGAAAAGCCTAAGCTTGGGGATGCCCCCGTGGTTCATCCCAGAAAATTCCAAGAAGACTCAAGGGTCTAAGCTTGACGTCATATGCACTTTACTTAGAGCGTCTATTTGTTTTTGTTTTGTTTTCTTTTGTTTTCCTTGCTGCAATAAACATAGTTGGAACCCAGCATTCTTGTGTGGGAGAGAGATACGCGCCACTTTTTCATATGAATACTCGTATTCTTCATCATACCCGTATTCTTAGTTTTTCCTTTAGCTACTGCAAATCCTTTTATCTCTTGTTTTTCATGCATCTCTTATTCAAAGTTGTTAGTTCTAGCAGAGTAGTAGTACTCTCTTGTTTCATTGATATATATCTGATACGTCCATTTTGCATCACTATTCTATATCTTAATTTTTTGTTATTCATCGATATATTTCATGTTATGATGCATCCCTTATGTTATTTTATCTTATTTTGCATGTTTTATAATTTTTCGAGAATAAACACCGGGACCAGGAATCTGATGGAAAAAGCACCGTCGGGATGCCATATTTCAGAAGACCAGAAGAAGAAGTGGGACATTGGGGGTGTCCTAAAAGTTCAGAGGAGGAACCCAGCCAGAAGGAGAGCCGGCCAGGGGGGCCACCAGGGGCCCACACCATGGGGTGGCGCGCCCCCTTGGCCGCGCCACCTAGGGGTGTGGCCACCCTGGCCCACCTCTGGGGGTATATTTTGCGTGCTTGGACCCCAGGAAACAGTAAGCCTCATACCATCATCGAAGAATTATTCCGCCGCCCCCTCGGGGCGGAAAACACCCGAGAGAGAAAAGCTCTCTAGCAGGGAGAAATCTGCAGGGGAAATTCCTCTCCGGAGAGAGGAAATCACCGCCATCGTCACCGTCATCGCTCGAGGCATCATAATCATCATCACCACCAGCACCATCACCCTCATCATCCACCGTCATCCCGCTGTAGCAATTAGGGGCCTCTATCGTTGTTTTGCATTAGATCTCTCTCCCGGTGCGGATTACTTGTTAGTAGTTGATGCTTGTGAGATTTCTTGGTGTTTGCACTTTATGACCAGATTGTTATCATCCATTATATCACCTCTGATTATGATCCATATGATGTCTTGTGAGTAGTTCGTGTTGTTCTTGAGGACATGGGAGAAGTCAAGTTGTTAGTAATGAAGTAATGTTGAATAATATTTAATGTTTGATATTTAAGTTGTGGTATTATTCTCCTAGTGGTGTCATGTGAACGTGACTACATGATACTTCACCATTTATGGGCCTAGGGGGATGTATCGTGTATTTGGCTACTAATTGTGGGGTTGCCGGAGTGACAGAAACCTAAACCCCCGTTAGGAAACCATTACACCAGGGAGTGTAGGACCCCAGAGTTTAAAGCTGTGGTTAGCTTTATTTCTTAATTACTTTCTTGTAGTTGCGGATGCTTTCAAGGGGTATAATCACAAGTATGTATTAGTCTTGGATGGGACGGTACATTAGCATAGGTTCACCCACACAACACTTATCAAAACACCTAACATTATTCAGCTGCATGGAACAAAAGCACTTGACAGAAACCTCCTGTGTGTCCTCGAGAACGTTTGTTAATCATAAATAAACCTACCTGCTTATCCTTTGCTGAAGAAAGGATTGGGCCAGTTGCTGCAATTGTTACTACTGCATTTTATTTACCCGCACTTTATTTATCTGCAATATCAAAAACCCCTGCAAATCTATCTTTGAGTATTTATAGTTATTCCTTCACTGAAACTGCTTGTCAACACCTTCTGCTCCTCGTTGGGTTTGACACTCTTATTTATCTAAAGTACTAAGATACACCCCCTATACTTGTGGGTCATCAATATTATTTTCTGTCACCGTTGCCGGGGAGTGAAGCGCTATTGGGAAGTGGAATTGATAAAGGAAGCTTCTGCTGTAAGTGTTGTTTTTATTACTGTCTACTGCTTTATTACACTATGTTTGGGTCTCCTTTTGAGTCCTTATTTGCGGGCACTGCTGCCACTGCTAGGGTAGTAAGTGACCCACAACCTGATGATTTGGATCCTTATAAAATACCTATAAAGATTGCTAAACATGTTAGGGATAACTGTTATTCATGTGATGGAACTGTCCATCCTGGTGATCATTTCCTCTTTTTTACATGAATTATGTGAGTTGTTCAAGTGTGCAGGTATCACAATGAGCCAAGTGAAGAGGAAATTATTCTCTATATCATTGACAGGCCGAGTCGGTGAATGGTTCAAACTGCTAAAAAATATCCAGACTATTGGATGGGAGGAAATTGTGCCTCTCTTTTATTCTAAATTATATCCTCCCAGTGAAATTCATAGAGATCAGAATTATATATATAATTTTTGGCCTCATGACGGAGAGAGTATTGTCCAAGCATGGGGGATATTGAAGTTACTAATGCTCAAATGCCCCGTTCATGAGCTCCCCAATAATATTGTTATTAATAATTTCTATGCAAGGCTTTCTCTTCATGATAAGGATTTATTGGATGCTTCTTGTTCTGGATCATTTACACGTAAGAAAGAGGAAGCTAAATGGGATCTTCTTGACCGTATTCAAGAAAAAACCGAAGGATGGGAGAATGACAAAGGTAGAAAGTGAGGTGTAAATTATGACTATGAATGCACTAAAACTTTTATGTCATCTGATTATTTTCATAATGTTAGTATTGTTTATGGTCTTGATTCTCAAGTTGTTGCAAACTTATATAAGGCTTTTGCTTCCTATTTCGATATTCCTAAAAAGGAATGGGACAAGTACCATGCACCTTATAAAGATACTGTTAATTGTGTTCCTGCTAGAGATATAGAAGTTCATACTGTTGATTCTATTGTGCATAAACCTTATATTGAGAAAATGCCTTTCCCTTATAAGGTAAAAGAACATTCTATGTTAGCTAGTGTGGTTAATAAAAGTGCAAGGAAACCTGTAGAACCCGAGGAACAAATAACTGTAGAACCTACAGTAGCAATAGTAAATGACCTTGTTTATGAAAATGTAGAAGAGGGACACATTATAATTTGTGAAGATGCTTCTAATATTTTCTCTCAACCTAGTAAATCTTGGAAACCTAGTGTGTTGTGCTATCTGTTAGGATAGGTAATCATTGCTATTATGGTTTGTGTGGTATTGGTGCTAGTTCTAGTGCTATTCCTTATGAGCTTTATAGAGAAGTCATGCATGAAACTGGTTCTTGTGAACTTGAAGACATTGATGTGATTATTCAACTTGCTAATAGGGAAACTATTTATCCGATTGGTATTATTAGAGATGTGGAGGTCTTATGTGGTAAAACTAAATATCCTGCTGATTTTCTAGTACTAGGCACTTCTGCTAGTGATACTTGTCCTATTATATTTGGTAGACCTTTCTTAAACACTTGTGGTGCTGTTATTGCCTAATGAGAATTATAGAGTTGAAGAATTGGCTGCTATTGCTCTTGCTCCTAACAATCCTTTGCAGGAATACATGGAAGAACACGAAAGTGATGTCTTTGTGGAAGAAAGGAATGAAATTTACGAGATTTTCCTACATCAGCCAGTGATGCTGAAACATAATTTACCGGTGGAAGACTTGGACACCACTTTACCACCCAAGGAGGATCCTGTTTTTGATTTAAAACCCTTGCCTGACAATCTTAAATATGCTCATATTGATGATAAGAAATTATATCTTTTATTATTAGTTCTAAACTTTCTAGCAAAGAAGAGGAGAGATTATTGGGAATATTGAAGAAACACAACGGTGCTATTGGTTATACTCTTGATGATTTGAAGGGGATTTCTCCTACTATATGTCAGCATGCTATTAATATTGAACCTGATGCAAAGACAGTTGAGCATCAACGCCGTTTAAATCCTAAGATGAAGGATGTGGTAAGAAACGAGGTACTAAAACTCCTTGATGCCGGTATTATTTATCCTATTGCTGATAGTAGATGGGTTAGTCCTGTGCATTGTGCCCCTAAGAAAGGAGGGATGACTGTTGTGCCAAATGAAAATAATGAACTTATTCCTCAAAGAGTAGTGGTTGGTTATAGGACGTGCATTGATTTTAGGAAGGTTAACAAAGTTACTAAGAAAGATTATTATCCTTTTCCTTTTATTGATCAAATGTTAGAGCGGTTGTCTAGGAAAACTCATTTATGCTTTCTTGATGTTTATTATGGTTTCTCTCAAATTGCTGTTAGAAAGCCTGATCAAGAGAAAACAACTTTCACTTGTCCTTTTGGAACCTATGCTTATAGATGTATGCCTTTTGGTTTATGTAATGCTCCTGCTACTTTTCAAAGATGTATGTCTGCTATCTTTCATGGTTTTTGTGAAGAGATTGTGGAAGTCTTCATGGATGATTTCTCCGTCTATGGAACTTCTTTTGATAATTGTTTGGAGAATCTTGATAAAGTTTTGCAGAGATGCGAGGAGACTAATCTTGTCCTTAACTGGTAGAAATGCCATTTTATGGTTAATGAAGGAATTGTACTTGGACATAAAATCTCTGAAAGACGTATTGAAGTTGATATAGCTAAAGTTGAAGCTATTGAGAAAATTCCCTGTCCTAGGGATGTTAAAGGTATTCGTAGTATTCTTGGTCATGCTGGTTTCTATAGAAGGTTTATTAAAGATTTCTCTAAAATATCAAAACCTCTTACTAATCTTCTTCAAAAAGATGCACCTTTTGTTTTTGATTAAGATTGTAAAGAATCTTTTGAAATTTTAAAGAAGGCTTTAATATCTGCCCCTATTGTTCAACCCCCTGATTGGAATTTACCGTTTGAAATTATGTGTGATGGTAGTGATTATGTTGTAGGTGCTATTCTTGGTCAACGAATAGATAAGAAGTTAAATGTTATTCATTATGCTAGTAAAACTCTTGATGCTGCTCAAAAGAATTATGCTACCACTGAGAAAGAGTTCCTAGTTATAGTTTTTGCTTGTGATAAATTTAGGCAGTATATTGTTGATTCTAAAGTTACTATTCATACTGATCATGCTGCTATTAAGTACCTTATGGAAAACAAAGATGCTACGCCTAGGCTTATTAGATGGGTGCTTCTCTTACAAGAGTTTGATTTACATATTGTGGACAGGAAGGGTGCTGAAAATCCTGTGCTAATAATTTGTCTAGATTAGAAAATATCTCTGATGACCCTATCCCTGTTAATGATAGTTTTCCTAATGAACAGTTGGCTGCAATAAAAGTGAGCTCTCAAGAGAGTCCATGGTATGCTGATTATGCTAACTTTATTGTTTTGAAGTATTTGCCTCCTACCTTTACAGCTCAGCAAAGAAGAAAATTCTTCTATGATTTGAGGCATTATTTTTGGGGTGACCCACACTTATATAAAGAAGGTGTTGATGGTATTATGCGAAGATGTGTTCCTGAAAATGAACAACAAGAGATATTGAGAAAATGTCATAGTAGTGCTTATGGAGGACATCACGCTGGAGATAGAACTGCACATAAGGTTCTACAATGAGGTTTTTATTGGCCTACTCTCTTTAAAGATGCTAGAAAGTTTGTTTTATTTTTTGATCAATGTCAAAGGGTTGGAAATATTTCTAGACGTAATGAAATGCCTATGAATTATTCTCTTGTTATTGAACTGTTTGATTCTTGGGATTTTGACTTTATGGGTCCTTTCCCTCCTTCAAAAGGCTACACTCATATTCTTGTTGCTGTTGATTATGTTACTAAATGGGTAGAAGCTATACCTACTAAAAGTGTTGATGGTGAAACCTCATTAAAAATGCTTAAAGACATCATTTTCCCTAGGTTTGGTGTACCTAGATATCTTATGACTGACGGGGGTTCTCATTTTATTCATGGTGGTTTTAGAAAAACTCTTGCTAAATATGATGTTAATCATAGAATTGCCTCACCCTATCATCCTCAAACTAGTGGGCAAGTAGAATTATCAAATATAGAAATCAAATCTATCTTGCAAAAGACTGTTAACAAATCTAGAAAAAATTGGGCTAAGAAATTAAATGATGCTCTGTGGGCTTATAGAACTGCTTATAAAAATCCCATGGGCATGTCTCCTTATAATATGGTTTATGGAAAAGCTTGTCACTTTCCCCTAGAATTAGAACACAAAGCTTATTGGGCAGTGAAAGACCTAAATAGAGATTTTAAACTTGCTGGTGAGAAAAGGTTGCTTGACTTAAGTTCTTTAGATGAATGGAGGAGTGAAGCATATGAAAATGCTAAGCTCTTTAAAGATAAAGTTAAAAGGTGGCATGATAAGAGAATTTCATGTTGGTGAGAAAGTGTTGTTGTATAGGTCTCATCTCAGATTTTTTGTAGGAAAATTACTCTCGAGATGGGAAGGACCTTTTGTTATTGAAGAGGTATATCATTCGGGGGCAAATTAAATTGTTTCCCTTGAAGACAACTCTTCACAAGTGGTGAATGGCCAAAGACTCAAGCATTATATTTCTGGAAATCCTTATAATGAAAATGTTGATTGTATTCGAGCCATGATCCCAGAGGAATTTATTAAGAAGCATATTTCAGAGACTGCAGAGTCAGTTTTTGAATAGGTATCAGGTTTGGTAAGAAAACTTTCGTGAAACCTCTTCCAACTTTTACTTTTACTGTTTTTGGAAAATATGCAAAATTATGAGCCGGAAACGAGGCGGAGACGGATCCTGGAGGCTCCACACCATGGGGTCGCGCGAGCCCAACCCTAGCCGCGCCAGCCTATGGTGTGGGCGCCTCGGAGCCCCTCTCCGACTCGTTTTCGACCTGGACTTTCCTTTCGTTATGAAACTTTTTTCTATATAATCCCCCAGATCCCCCGAGGTCCGTATATCGTTTTCTCGTCGTGTTTCTGTTTCGAGCTATTTTCCTGTCAGAAGATCAGAGTTTTCTAGGTCAAGATGTCCTCTTTCAGTTCTAGCATTGAGGATTACGCTACACATCGTCTTCGACAAATCCAGCAAGACATCCACGAGGGTGCTTTCGCGTGATGGGCAACGGAGGAAGAGATAGATGCAAGGAGGGAAGATATGGTTAACATTTTGAGGGAAGAGATCCGGAGGGCTGTACCAGCACCAACGAGGAATCCGACCTTTGTGGGATCCATTAACCCTCAGCGTCGCTACTCTCATAATGTGCAGGGGACCGTGCCTCAGGATCAAGACTCCAACGTGTTCCCTGTGATAGCTGAAGCACACCGGGTCGCCGATCAATTCTGCGAACAATATCGTATTATCAAGGCCGAGGTAGCAATTCTAGAAGCGGAAAACATTGAGCTTCGTCGTATCATCGAAGGGTTTCTGACTCCTCTCCGAGTGATTGCACCTTCACCACCACCGAAGAAATAATTCGTCATTGGTATTGGCATCCCCTCGGCTTGTTCCAATCTTGGGGGGGGGGGGGGTGTCGCGATATCAATCACTATCTTTCATATGTTTACTTTTTCAGTAGAGTCATATCATGAGTAGAGAAGTTATCGTATAGGATGGTTTGCAGTATGGAGGTGTCTCTCCCTAGTTGGTTATCGTTGTATCCATTGGTGTGAGTTGTCGGTTTGAAATATTAATGAGAAGTTTCATCATTTACTTTATGCACACATTATTTCAGTTTTCAATTTCTATCATATGGTTGAGCTTGTTGTTAGTATTTGCTATCACTCTGGAGATCATCAAGTTAATATAGTTGGTTTTGGCAAACTTAGCTTGGGTGCAATAGAAATAATATTTGAGACGCTAGTATAAGAAAGAAAATTTGCCTATTAGCTCATAAACTTAATATTCACAAGTTAAGATCGCTTGGGCTTTCAATGAAGATTGCATGATTGGTTTCATCATATGTATATTTGTTTGTTTTCCCTCAGCTATTATGCTTGCTACCCAACCTTGCTAGCCAAAAACCCTGTACTGAGAGGGAATGCTTCTCGTGCATCCCTTAAACCCAAAACCTTGCCCTCTGTGTCCACCATACATGTGGTATTTCACCGCCACTCCAAGTAAATTGCTCATGTGCTACCTTTAAAACTTTCAAATTATCCCTGTTTTGTGTTCCTGTTTTAGCTCATGAGGACGCAAATAGAGAATGTTTATCTCACTTGTTGATTGGACTCACACACCTGGACTAGTGGCTTCATCTTCTTATCTGAATGCTAGAAGAGCTGGCAGTGGGGTTCCCAGCCCCAAATAATAATACCAATTCTCTTCACTCCTTTTGCCCCTGATTTATCAGTCAAAGCATAATTGTGTAAACAAAAGAGAAAGAGGGATGACCTTCTATACCAGTTGCGTCCTTCTATGGGAGCCGCTCTTGCGAGTCTAGTTGGCTTGTGACGTACTGTATTTTCTTTTTGCCATTCGTTGACATAAGCATACACCTCTCTCAAAATTAGACACTCCTCCACGGTTTGTGATTGTTGGCGGGCACCCGAGGATTCGGTTAGCCATGGTTTGTGTAAGATGGATGGGAGGAGTGTCATGCATTTTATACCTCTGTTTATTAAAATAAAAGATCTAGCACATGAGTGGTCAATGCTTCCCTCTGCGAAGGGCCTTTCTTTTTCATTTATGTTGAGTCAGTAAACCCACTTTCTTCTATCTCCAGCAAGCATTTTAGTTGTTGTGATCTCATCATATATATGTTGATTTATTCAATCATGTTTTCTATCCTTATTTGTTTAGCACATGCTTTATTATCTGAATGAATATTACATTGAAAGCTATGAATCACTGTAAAAGAGTTGTTATAATTAAACATGTTAAGCTCTACAATATAAACCTTGTTATAAAGACTTCACCTAAGATAAGTACGATTTCATTAAATGTTCTCTGACCAAGAACGAAGTTTGCCATCACCAATTTTGATCCTCTCTTTTGCATCTTTGTTTGTGACTCCCTTTACTTGTTTCAAGTTAAGTTATATGATAGGAAGTTGTTGTCTATAATGATTGGTGCATAGATAAATGTGATGCTTCTTGTCCGTATTTTATTTACCGACTCTTCACTCCATAAACCTGTGGTCATGTTTTTTGAGTTCAGTTTCGCTTGGGGACAAGCGAGGTCTAAGCTTGGGGGGAGTAGATATGTCCATTTTGCATCACTATTCTATATCTTAATTTTATGTTATTCATCGATATATTTCATGTTATGATGCATCCCTTATGTTATTTTATCTTATTTTGCATGTTTTATAATTTTTGGAGAATAAACACCGGGACCAGGAATCTGATGGAAAAAAGCACCGTCGGGATGCCATATTTCAGAAAATCAGAAGAAGAAGTGGGACAGGGGGTGTCCTAAAAGTTCAGAGGAGGAACCCAACCAGAAGGAGAGTCGGCCAGGGGGACCACACCATGGGGTGGCGCCCCCCTTGGTCGCGCCACCTAGTGGTGTGGCCATCCTGTTCCACCTCTGGGGCGTATTTTTCGCGTGCTTGGCCCCCAGGAAACACTAAGACTCATACCATCGTCGAAGAATTATTCCTCCGCCTCGGGGCGGAAAACACCCGAGAGAGAAAAACTCTCTGGCAGGGAGAAATCTGTCGGGGAAATTCCTCTCCGGAGAGGGGAAATCACCGCCATCGTCACCGTCATCGCTCCGGGAATCATCAAGATCGTCGTCATCATCATCATCACCACCAGCACCATCACCCTCATCATCCACCGTCATCCCGCTGTAACAGTTAGGGGCCTCTATTGTTGTTTCGCATTAGATCTCTCTCCCGGTGTGGATTACTTATTAGTAGTTGATGCTTGTGAGATTTATCGGTGTTTGCACTTTTTGACCAGATTGTTATCATCCATTATATCACCTATGATTATGATCCATATGATGTCTTGTGAGTAGTTCGTGTTGTTCTTGAGGACATGGGAGAAGTCAAGTTGTTAGTAGTGAAGTAACGTTGAATAATATTTAATGTTTGATATTTAAGTTGTGGTGTTATTCTCCTAGTGGTGTCATGTGAACGTCGACTACATGATACTTCACCATTAATGGGCCTAGGGGGATGCATCGTGTATTTGGCTACTAATTGTGGGGTTACCGGAGTGACAGAAACCTAAACCCCCGTTAGGAAACCATTACACGAGGGAGCGCAGGATCCCGGAGTTTAAAGTTCTTGTTAGATTTATTTCTTAATTACTTTCCTGTAGTTACGGATTCTTGCAAGGGGTATAATCACAAGTATGTATTAGTCTTGGATGGGACGGTACATTATCATAGGTTCGCCCACACAACAGTTATCAAATCACCTAACATTATTCAGCTGCATGGAACAAAAGCACTTGCCAGAAACCTCCAGTGTTATGGAACATATGAATGAGCTTTCATCTTTGAGTAGTTTATTTTCTTATGATACCAAGCTGCGTACTTATTTTGTTACCAAGATCTTCCCTTTCTCATTGAAAGATGAAGCTAAAACTTGGTATAAAAATCTGTCACCTCGATCTATTACTAGCCCTATGAATTTCGTTAATGCTTTCTTTCAAAAATATTTTCCTGCTAGTGCGCAACATGCTGTTGTGGAGGTTATCTTTAACTTTGAGCAAAGTGAAGGAGAGAAATTGCCTGAATCTTGGACAAGGTTTTGTTCTTTAATAAGAGCTGGCACTGACTATCCATTACCTAAAAATGAGCTCTTAGATATATTTTATAATGGACTAACTTTTTAATCTAGGACATACCTGGATATTTTTGCTGGTTGTGTTTCCAGGAAAAGAACTCGAGAAGAAGTTGAGGAATTAATGGCTAAAATAGCCAAATATAATGATGATCGAAACATACCTGAGCCTACTCCTACACCAGAGCTAACACCAATACCAACACCCAAGAAGAGAGGGATGATTGAATTAAATGATGAAGTGATGAAGGAAGCCAAAAAATCTCTTAAAGAGAGGGGTATTAAATATGAAGATGTGAAGAATTTACCTCCTATAAAAGAATTATGTAATCCTATTCCTCATCCATCAACAGTTGAGGTACACTCTCTCCAATACTTTGATAATAGAGATATCCCCTACTCTAAACCACCTGATTAATGCTTAGATGAATTTGATAATTATGTTGCTAAGCAAGGCAATTTAATATGAGAGTGCAAAACCATCTTATGGAAAACTCTAGAGATATTGATAATTTGCATGGTATTATTGAGAGAACATCTAATGATGGTAAAATGCTTGTTAAACATTTTCATATGGTTCAAAGTCAAATCGATCAACTTACTGAAGTGCAAAAAGATATGCTAGCTAATGCTTCTACAGAAAAACATGTCTGTGAAATAATTACTAGAAGTGGTGTTTCTACTCAGGACCCCTTGTATCCTGAAGGACATCCTAAAAGAATTGAACAAGATTCTCGACAGCCTAAAAGTAATAGTTCTTATTCTAAGAAAAAGAAGAAGAGACATAAAACTGGTGTAGAACCTCCTAAACCTGCTAAAGATCCTAATAATGTATCTATCTCTCATGCTGAAACTGAAAGTGGTAATGATAAAATTTATCCTTCTGATAAAGAAGAAACTGTAGCTGAACCTGAAAAGCAAACTAAAACTGCAAAGTATACTAAGGAGGAGTTCATTGCTAATAAACATGGTAAATAAAGAGAGCCTTGGGTACAAAAAGCAATGCTTTTTCCTAATAAAAACCACAAATCTAAGGAAGAAGAACATTAAATTGCCTCCTTATTCTAAATATATGAAATATATTGTCTCTAACAAAAGGAAAATTCCTAATGAGGAAATTTCCAGTATGCTTGCTAATTACTCTTTCACTGGCAAGGTTCCAAACAAGCTTGGAGATCCTGGTATTCCTACTATCCCTTGTTCTATTAAAAATAATTATGTTAGAACTGCTTTATGTGACTTGGGAGCTGGAGTTAGTGTTATTTCTTTTTCTCTCTATAAGAGGCTCTCTCTAGAAAAATTGATACACACTGATATATCTTTGCAAATTGTTGATAAATCTATTGTATTCCTGTTGGTATATGTGAGAATGTTCCTTTTCAAGTTGCTACTAGTTGTTTGATATTAACTGACTTTGTTGTGTTGGAGATGCCTGGAGATAATAATATGTTTATTATTCTTGGGAGACCTTTTTTTAACACTGCAGGGGCTGTTATTGATTGCAATAAAGGAAAAGTAACTTTTAATATTAATGATAAAGAGCATACTATTTATTTTCCCAAGAAGATGAAGATGGATCTAAATTCATTGAAATAACCATCAATTCAAGATTGGAGAATTTTCTTGTCCCATTCCAATGCCACCAAAAGAATATGAAATTATTATGATTGGGACTATGTCTATCAAGGTTGGGGTAACATAATTATTTAGTGAATAGCAAAGTACCCGTGCGATGCTACGAAGAAGAGCTGTCAATTTTCATTTGAGGACAAATCGGAATTACTGCCTTCTTCCTAGAATCATTTAGTAGAAACACCTTAAGAAATACATGTGGAATAAACATGTTTCACTAACAAACTATTAATAGATGGCAGTGACAAGAAAATTAGATATTTGAAAATTCCCAAGCAAAAATCAAATGTTGTGTATACATGCAAGACTTGAGCTTAAATGATAAAATACTTGGAAAGAAAACAACTGAAAATTTTACAAAAGTCGGGATACAGTATTGCTACATTTGTGTGCCAAGAGGTACTAATTACATCCCCATATTAGGCTACTGGCCAAGAATTCAAGAGGATAATTAGAAAGAAAATATTTGACAGACAAGCACATATAGCTAGAATGACATTATAGGCAACATTTTGATTGAGTTTGATCCTTTCTTCGTACTCATCACCATAAGCCAGGTTAGGGAGGCGATGCATTACAGTAAAAAAAACTCACACGGATTCAGATGGTGTGACAATGCAGTATGCAAACAACATAAATTCTTATCATTCTATGTACATCCAGAGTACAAGATAGTTAAGCTTACAAGGGTTGCAACATGATCTTACAACAGAATGAAAGATTATACCAGTTTGATTATACACATAAAACTCAAACAAAAGCTATAAAAACACTAAATTAGTGAAAACACCTTCACTCCTTCGGAATTGATTCTCTTGCCCTACCTTTAGCATGTAGGGCCCTTACTACTGCTAATTCTGATAGTAGCATCAATCAAGTAAAAAAAAAGACCAATGCGGATGAAATATGGTTGCGTTGTTGCCCAGGGCTCAGGTGGCCAGTATCCAGACCGAGATCGTTGTATATTGACGATGGTTCAGCCCTCGAGTTCATTGACGCTAAATGGACTGAATGTGTGCTACATCTGCATTAAAAAGGCTCTCTTTCAGTAAATGAACAAAGTGTTACATCAAATTATATATGTGAAAATATTTCTGGAAAAAATAATAAGGAGCACTGTCGTTGCTAATAAAAATAAAACATGATAGATCTTGGTCTTTAGTCCTAACTCAGTATATTGCTTGAAGTACAACTCTGGAAAGCGTATTAGTAATGTTCGCACCCGCAAAAATTTGAAACAATAACATCAACAAAGACAATGATTTTTTTATTAACATGCATACTTCCTAATATGAATTACTGTTGACGACAAACGACTTTACTTCCTAAACCAGATATGTACAATTGCAATTTCTTGAAATTGGAAAAGGAAAAGGCATACTAAAGCATATGAACCCATCTCACACCTCAAATAAAAAGATCACCCCAGTAGAAGGTAACAAAATTGACACTTCATTATCCTTAGTAATTTATTTTACTGCTCTTACTTTCCTAGAAGCATAGACTTTGTATGGCATATAAAACGTCAACTATTATTTAGTTTTTGACTTGCTTTTTACTGAAAGCACATGCCATCATTTCAGTTATTATTCAAAATTTTGACCTTTCTCTATCTGAGCTACCAAATGAGAGGAACAAAAATCTATAGCTAAAAAAATATGCAAGAAAACAAAGAAATTTGCTCTCATATATGAATGAACAACATTGGAAAATAGTTCTGATCTTATACGCAAATCAACAAACAGGACTTATAACCACAAAACTTCCTTCTAAATTTTTCTGTTCTTTTTGTGCTTAAAATTAGAACCAAATGGGATATTCATTACTTCTAATCAAATCAAAAGTATTCTATCACTCCACAATAGTAATATTTCCAACTTGAATATTTACACTTCCGAAGGCAAACATAAGTACGCTGGAAGCTTAATGAATCCACTCAATGCTTGTATATTTGTCTTAATTTGTACCAAGCTACTTAAAGAAAATTCAGAAAAAGAGCTACTCAAAGCTTCGCTGCAGCCTTAGCTAGTGTGTCGCTCTGCTGCGGACACCGTTGTGCGTCATCCTCAGTGGTAGTATGCTCCTCTGTGAGCCCCTTCGGTTCTTCCTTCTTCCAGCAAATAAATGATTTGAGATTCCAAAATTTTCGAGCGGTCGTGGCGGCGACCAAAATGAACAAATCAAATCAAGAAGCAGCCAGCTCTAGATGAATAGTTGTGTTTTTCTGACTCTTGTTTCTCCTCCTGAAATCGGGGATCCAACTTGAAGATCCAAAACTTGGGACCGATTCTTGACAGAGAGAACCGATGTTTGGAATCAAATACACAAGAAAGAAATTGGAAATGAGAAATTTATTTGGACCTGGGAACGATGAAGACATTGACGAGCACCCAGATTAAATCCACGGACATAGGATGGAGGTCTGATTGCATCAAGAATCCATGACCCAGAGCCTCGCCGTTGAGATTGTTTCCTGTAGCTACAAACTGTGGCTCTCTAATTGGCTCACTGCCAGCACCACGCCGGCGGTTTCAATGAACAAGGCGGCGATCAGTGCCAAAGGTAGTTCAACATACCTATGTTGGTCTACAGCTCTACCGCGAAGGAAAGTTCTATTCAAGCCAATCTCAAATCAATCTACACTCTAATCTAATCAAAATAGACTACCCACAAAAATTTCTTTTAAGGGTGGTAGCCCACCAAGTTGTTCTGGAAACCAGTTATCCAAACTATCTTTCTTTCTATTCCTTCCCAAATCTCGGGACGAGATTTCTTTTAAGGGTGATAGTTTGTAACATCCCTGATTTTTGGAAAGTGCAAAAATCACAAAAAATTGAAACTTTTTGTTTTCATGATTAGTGAGTCACCAAAAACCAAATGAGATGCAAGAAACAAAAGAAAACAATACATATTTCAATGATATCAAAATTAAGAATCCATTAGGCCTCTATTTTCCTAAACCCTAAAAGCCCATTCAAAATTTTCATTATTCAAAGAAATTGTTTTCTCTTAGAAATCCTTATTTTATAACATGTTTTCAAATCAACTATTACTTTGAAAATGTTTTATGGCAACAAAAATCAAAAGTTTATAACCCTTAATAAAGTTCTAAGCCTCAAACAAATATTTTATGAGAACAAAAGATATTAATAATTCTTAATAGTTATTCCAAGTTTTAAACATAAAGGTGTGAACATAAAATGCATTGTTTTGAAAATAACATAAAAGAGGGTTTTGAAAACAATATTATGTTTTGTGGTTTTATTCTAAATTTTATTGATCAACAATATTAATTATTTGATATGAACTAATTAAATAGCATTAAGTTACTATTAGTAAATCCTTCATATCCTAAAATTATAAAATGTGAAAATGGTTTAAAAATGGCTTTCCAAAGATAATATATGACATGGAAAATGTCTCTAAAATTTTATTGAGACAATAACATCAATTTATTATTTTCTAAATTTTAAAATGGCCTTAAAGTACTTTAGTGTTTTATATATGTGTTCAAAATATAAAAGTGGAAAAACAAGATAAAATGAGTTTCAAAAATATGTTTTCAATATTTAGAATGTCACTAAAATTTTAATTTACCAATAACTATGCTTTATAAAAAATTTAAATTAAAAATCACATTAAGTAACTATTAAGGAATTATTCAAATTTCTAGATTCAAAAATAAAATATGATGAATTGTTTTAAAAAAGGTACTGTTGGAAAGTATTTCAAATTTCAAGAATTTAGAATTTTGTTTCATGTCATTTGGATATTTAAAACAGAAGTTATGATTTAATTAAATAAACAAGAACAAAAAGAAAAAGGAAAGGTGACGTCAGCGATGACGCCATCGTCTCCTTCCTCCAGCCGTGATTCTTGCATCCGATTGAAGCCATTACAATCTCGTTGATTGCGGGCAAATCAATGCCCTGATTTCTTGCCCGAGCACATCCCTTTAAAGCCCTTGCTTTCCTCTCCTTTTCCCCTCTCCTACCCTCTCAAATCGTGCCCCCTCTCGGCCGAATTTCCTCGCCAGAGTTGCTCACGGCCGCCGCCGAATTCGCCGAATTCCGGTGAGACAAGCACACGTCCGTGTCCGAGAGCACCCCCTTTTTCCTCCCCGTGCCCTTGCGCGCATTTTGACACCTCCTCCCGTATGCACTGTGCAGCGTAGCGGCAAGGGAGAGCCCGCCGGAGAAGCGACTTCATCGGTCGTCTCTGGTGTCCATCGCGCCATCGGGAGAAGCCATCTACGTGGACGTCGTCGACACCCTTCGAACCACCGTGCTCCGCTGAGCCCTGTGGTGCTCTCCGTTGAGCTCGTGGACCACCGGAGCTACATCGCCGTCCAAGTCCGAGCACGGCGCCGCCATCCCGACATTTTCCGGCGAAAATTCCGGTGGAGGTAAGCCCCAATGCCCCAGTACCATTAGATCCAGATCCGGTGGCCAGGATTAGATCCACCCCACGAGGAGGTATCAGCCAATCAGGACGCGCCAACTCGGCTGCGCATTAAATTTTTATCTATCGCCCAAAGCAGCACGTAGCCGGCCCAGGCCCAGTCCCTATCCATCGCCCTGCGCATCAAATAACAGATCTGAGCCCATCTGTCTCCAGATTTAATTCCCGAATAAAAATAAAATGTCTATTTTGCAGAAAAGCCCCTACATCTTAGATCTATCATATCTTTTGATCCATAAGGCCAAATTTAGCAATCTTGGACTTTTTGAAAAGCCCTTGACAATTAGAAACTTTTGGCACTAGACATATTCAAATTTGACAAACTTAAATTTTTTTCATTTTCAAATATGCTTGTTTGATAAAATTTGGCATAATTAAAATTCTATAATTCCAAAAATTGTAAATAAAATATATTTGGAAATCTCAGGATGTTTAATTTCACATCCTCTGTCCCAAAAATAATATTTGAACAAATTAAAACTGATTTTAGAATTAATTGGTATGTTGAGTATTTTTGACATAGATTTACTTCTATAAATATTTTCAATATAGTTTCTTTTGCAAAATTGCTCCATTTGATAACCTTGAACCAGAAACAACCCTTCCCAACCATTTTGGACATCCTTGGACCATGACCATGTGTTTTAGAACAAAAACCCAACATAGCGTTTCATCCATTTTACCATGTCTTAGATTTTGTTTCTATCCTTGTTACCTTTGTTGTTATGGCTATTTTGGAGCCAAGACCAAGTCCTTAGGATGTCAACCATATAAAATAACATGTAGTAAACCTCACACACTAGTACCATAGTTTTATATCTACTCCTCCACTGCCCCTTTCATGCTTCAAGAAATCATCAAGTTAGCAAAATGGAGATCAAGACTCAAGCACAAGAAGAAAAACTTCATTTTCAACTTGGTGGCAACATGAAGAGCTAGAAGGAATATCAATGAAATAGATAAGAATTACTACACAACTAGAAGCAACTCAAGGAAGTACAAGTGTATGAAGAAAATCAAGAAGAAGACCAACCCCTTTCTCTTTCTATCTTTCTTATTTCCTTCCTCTTCTAAACTGACTTAGTGGTATTTTGTGCCCAATTCCACCTTGGACCAACTAATTAGAGAGCCATGAAGAATCTATCAATACCAAGAGAAGAATCCATCCAAGGAACAATACTACAATAGAAGCATGGAGATGATCTTCAAGAAGACAAGCATATGAAGACTTGGAGCCATCCCCACAAGTTGAAGAATAACAAGTTGTTTTTGTCCAACCCTTGACCCAAATGGAAAATACCAATACTTTATCTTGGTATCTCTATTTCTATGAAGTTAGTGGAATCTATACCTACCCTAAGCCAAAATGGAAGAACTAACTTAGATCACTCAAATGTTGTGATGAAAACAACTAAGTGTTACACTTTATGATGTGATACTTTAGTTGAAATAGTGAGATCACCTTGGTGAACTCTTGGAACTTCCTCGACAAGTATGGTTATAATAAAGTTAGTTTTCTACAAACTCAACCTAGTCCATCCCAAGTAAACCCTTGGAATTTCCTTAACAAGTATTGAACTCAAATCTTGACCTTGTCCTAGTCAACTTGGTTAAACCCCTTTTTGATATGTTTTCTGTATGTTTTCTGCACTTTAATGTTGTTTGGTTGAATGTTTGTTTATTTTGTTATTGTGTTTTCAATGAATAGATTATACGGAGAGCAACGATCTTTTGTGAAGAGAGTGTGATATCTTCACCAACTTCAACAAGGCAAGTAACACATCATTCAACTACCCATTATTTTCTATATGCATTAGTTGATTTTGAGTAGTATGCATGATAGGAAATTTTTACTAAGTTATCTTGTGCTATGCTATTATCCTAGTAGTGTGTAGCAATCATTATACCTTGTTATTTTGAAGCCTTGTTACTTATTTGATGCTTAGCCTTGCTACAAAATTTTTTTTACTTGATGTTGTGGAAAATTTCTAAGTAACAACTTCAATGAACCACCTGGGTGGATTGGTAATGCGGGGTTGTTGATAGTTGAGTGTCTCCCCGAGGGGAGTTCACTTGAACGAATGCCACCCAGGAACAAAGTGATTATGATGTTCCCCAAGTTTAGATTGCTTCCAGTGCAACCTTTAGTCATATGGGCTCTATCTTGATTAATTAAGTTGCGAGGGTTTAGCCTGGGCTTGACAAGCAGATGTAGCATAATTATAGCTGGAACGGGTCTTGCCATTAGGTTGAATTCTTGCTTCTGAAAAATCTCGTATCAATCTTGTCCTTTCCTTAATGCACTCAGGGTGTATAGGATGTTTGGGCTGATTTGAGTCTGAAGGTGAAAGTGCACAAACTCCGCAGAGTCAACAAACTAAGATCTTAGCCGTGTCCCCGGTTATGGACAACTATGAGCAGCTGGACAAGGAAGGACGGAAGAATCACATCACCATTTTCAGTAAGTAAAATTTTGACCAAGTGAACAATATTGTGGTGCTTGGATCTTATTCCAATGTTGCCACCCTTTGAAAAGAAAAGTTGTTTTACAAAAGTGATAGGAGAAAACTTGCTTTATGAAAAACTTAGCCAAAAATCCACTAAGCCAAATATGCATGTAGATATAGTCTTGCAATTTATATCCACCATAGTGTTACTTGCCAATACATTAAATTGTATTGACTCCCTTGTGGCTGCATATTCCATATTGCAGATGTTTCTGAAGACGAGTGAGGATTTCGTTTAGGATCTCGAGACTATCGCCAACATGTTTTGCCTGTGGCACATGAAGAAGATGGGCTCAATGTTGTATTTTGTTTTCCGCTATACTTCTTTGTTTTCTGCTAGTCTTCTAAGACTATGCAAGTTGTAATACTATTTTGTAAAGACTAGATTTTGCGATGTAATAGAAATTGATGCATTTGCATGATATTTCATTTTGTACTATGGTGCTAGCAATTGATCCAAGGACTAGCACACTAACACAGGTATTTCACTTTTGCTAAAAAGTGGGATGCTACAGGCTAGCCGACGAGGCGATGTGTGCAGCCGTGAGCGTCGTAGACAACGGTTGTGGTGAAGATACTCGAGGAGAGTTCTGAGTGGTGGCACGCATAGGAGAGTAGTGAGGCAGCCGCCGTCGCTGGAGGTAGGTGGTGGCTCGGAGGGGGGCGTCGCCGGTGGATTTGGTTGCGCGCGCACTATACGCATCTAGGAAGACATTGGGGGGAATTTTTACAATCCAGTCCCTGTACGTGGACTGCAGGTTGAGTTTACATAATTTTAGGGGCTAAAAAACGAGGAACGTATAGTCGTTAATGCTTTTTATATAGTAGAGATATGCAAAATTTTGCTTCATCTAAAAATTGTTCTGGTAACAATACTTGATCAACCTTGTTAACCAAATGATTTTGAGTGAAGAGGACAATGTTTTCCCTATGTTTTCACCTTCCCCATTATGTTTTCACCCTGTTTACTTATGTTATCACCTTGCTATTTTAGCATAATCATGTTTTCCACCATCCGTAGTCATGTTTTCCTCGGGTTTTCATCCTGATTACTGTGGTTATGCATGTTTTCACCATCCACATTCTTGTTTTCACCACTTCCACCTTTGTTTCCTTTGGTTATTTGCCTTTTAGAGTGTCATAGAAGCTCTGTAGTTATGGTTTTGGTTTTGTTTTCTACCTTTCCACATTTGTTTTTCTGGGTTTTGATTAATTATTACATTCTGAAAATACCTCAAAAATAAAGTTTCTCGAAAAATTCCAGAAAAGTTATAGTAAATTTTTACGTCAAAAATGAGGCAGAGAGCCACCTGGGAGACCCCGGGGGACCCACCAGTCAGGCACACCATAGGGGGGCGCGGCCTGCCCCCTGGTGGCGCCTGGTCATGGTGTGGGGCCCCCTGGCCCTCCACTAACTCTCTCCCCTGCCAAAGATTCCTCTCTCACCCCACAAACTCAAAACATTTCCTAGAACCCGTGTTCTTGATGTTCTTACTCGGGATTTTTTGATCTCTTTGCTCATCCCACCATTATTGCTGAAATTTGGTGCATTTTCTCTCCGGTATGTGACTCCTCTGATTATCCAAGTAGAATTTTGTTTGGTGGAGTATTTCTTGAGTATTTTGGTACTGTAGGTGACAGCCTATGTGAGTTTTCATGCTTGATTTAAGTGGAAATAATTTAGTTTTGATGCATATTTAGCTCTCCTATAAGTCTCTATGGTAGTTTCCACCCTGTAGTTGCTTGAAATCAATTTTTGTGATGATTGTTAAAAACAATCTGAGATGGAGCACAATGTGCATCAACTAAACTAGTATGAGTTGGAGTTGCATGAGTTAATGCTTGTGCACCGTGAAGAAAGAGTGTTTCCATCAATCAATCCATGCCAGGAATTCGTGCGTGTTACGGGAATTCTGCAGGATTTCTATACTCTTGTGCATAATGCAGGATTGGACCGCTTCATTGAGGATGAACCTACCCAACATATTAAACTAACTATGTGTGTGGTGCTAGACTTTCGCTTTAACTGGTCTTCGTGTAACCCTATGGTCCATTACAAAATTTATAATAAAGTTGTAGACTTGCCTTTTAGTGATTTTTGTGTAGCTATCAAGGTGCCACAATGGGGTTCATGTGAGAAAATAAGAGGGTAGCCCAAACCACTCCTGGATTTATATGAGGATATTTGCCAAGGCAGAAGCTTCACTAGGAAGAGTGGTAAAATACGAGAAATTCAACTCCCATCCATTCGATACTTTGCTTATTTTATTTGTAATGTGTGTTAGCTAGAAAAACTGCCAACAAGCTATCTGTTTATGATATGGCTTTAATCTCAGCCGCTTTAAGACATGATAGGTCTTATAACTTTGGTGCTTTAATTGCTTACCGTCTCTCACTTAACCGTGAGAAGGGAGGAATTTGTGGAGGTCTTATTGCCTCACGTTTGCTAGCTTTGCATGGTGCGGAGCCACACCCTCTAGACTTGCAATTTCCTTTAGAGAGGCTAGACCTTGTTTCCATGATTCAACATAAGTTTCTCTCTACCCATGCTCACCTGAACAATTTGTCTTTTGATATAACGTTCTCCAAACAATCCAGGTGGAGAGTGATTAAAACTGATAGAGTAGTACTTTTGCCTGCACCGCTTTTGTTTAACCTTTATGGTAGGCAAGTATGGTCACTTTCTGAGAGTGATCTGTACACATACATTGAGCAGCACCCCCATCATGGGGAGGACGCTGGAGAGGGGGACGATAGTGATTTCGTCCAGCCCTCCGACACTGCGGGGTTTCCTTATCAGCACCCCATTCACGACTATGCGCCCGCTTCTTCATCCTCTTCTTGGGCGCTCGAGTACGACCATGCGAGGGACAACCCACCACAGTGGGAATACTTCTCGCGCCGTGATTGATCTTCACTTTGTCAAAAAAGCCTAAGCTTGGGGGGAGGTATGCCGACACCACACTCATTTTTATATCATGTTTTCGTCGGTTCTTTGTATATCCATGCTTTTGTTTCTTTTGCTTCTTTAATTTCTTTTGTTGGTATGCTTTATTTTCTTGTTCCGGTTTAATATTCAAAAATCCAAAAATATTTTGCTTTGTTTGCTTGTTTCCTTATGTTCTTGTCTTAAATTCAAAAACCAAAAATATTTGTTCTTCTTCTTCGGTTTTGTAAAGTTTGTTGCAGAGTTCACCATACTTTCGTGTCTCCTTTGAAGCTTGGTTATCATTCTAGATTATTCAATCCACAAGTGAAGAGCAATAATGACGATTTACGAAGATTCAAATTCTGGTGAGAGGCTAGTATGAACTCTATTTGTTTTATTTTTGTACATATACTCATCCATGTGAACATGCTTAGTTTGTTCATGGAAGGTGTATGTTAATTAATTGATGCTTAGTAGTTCATGCTCTCACGTATTTAGTTCCAACTTATTAATATAAGATAGCATGTCGTATGAATGTTTGCTTGCATTGTTTTATTCATAGAAGGGTATGACATTGTGGTATCTCCCTCTGATTGTTTTGCTTGAATCGACTTGGCACATGCTCACGCATGCATATGAATGAAAACAAAAAGTCCATTAAGTCTCGATGATTTATTTTGCCTCAGAGCATTGGTATAATTTTTATGCCCCTGTTAATTTTGTTTTTTCGTAAGAATGATTATGATAGTTGTTGCTCTCTTGATTTGTCGCTCCCCGACTATTGCTAGCCTTAACTTGTGCTGAGTATGAGCTCTACTCGTGCATCCAACTCCCAAAAACCAAAGTTTGCCAAATGTGTCCACCCTACCTACCTATATATGTGGTATTTAACCGCCACTCCAAGTAAATTTCTCGTGTGCTACCTTTAAAACCTTCGAAAAATTATTCCTGTTTTGTTCCCCTGTTTTAGCTCATGAGGACGTAAATAGAGAATCTTTATCTCACTTGTTGATTGGATTTCACACCCTAGATTAGTGGCTTCATCCGCTTATCCAAATGATAGAAGAGCCGACAGCACAATACCCAGCCCCAAATTAATACAACAAATTCTCTTCACTATTTTTGCCCCTGATTTATCAGTCAAAGCATAATTGTGTAAACAAAAGAGAAAGAGGGATGACATTCTACCCAGATGCGTCCTTCTATGGGAGCCGCTCTTGTGAAGTCTAGTTTGCTTGTGACGTACTGTATTGTCTTTTTACCATTCGTTGACATAAGCATACACCTCTCTAAAAAAATGTTTTCAATAAAAAGTTCTAGCACATGAGTTAATCCTTGCTTCCCACCGCGAAGGGCCTTTCTTTTATTTTTATGTTGAGTCTTCACCTTCTCACTTTATGCACCTTCTTGAGAGCATGGCTGTCATTCTTAGTGTAATGTGCTTGTCTCAAAACACAGTTGATTGTGGTATAACTTTGATGCTTGTATCTTTGCTATCTTTATTTCTAGTCTTCATTTGAACTTCATAGGTGCCCTAGCATTTAGTGTTTTGCTCCATTCTTAAGGGCAAGCGAGTACACTTTATGATACCCTATTATGAGCATTGCAATCCAGCGGACTGATATACTTCATTTTGCTTATTATTAGTTTGTTGGCATCTCTTCATGGTATGCATAACTGCTAGGTGACTTTTATCTTGCATACATATTTATATGAATTTCCTCAGCACTTGATAATATAGTGAGTATATTTACATCATATGAAACAAATGTGTTCGTAAAAGTCTTTTATCGCACTCAGTTGTCACTGAATTGCTTGAGGACAAGCAATACGCTAAGCTTGGGGGACTTGATATGTCCAGAACGTATCTCCTTTTCAGAACACTTTTCTTAGTGTTTTCCTCTAAACTTGTGAGCTTTGGATACCACTAACACGGACTAACGCTGTTTTCAGCAGAATTACCTTGGTGTCTCGTTTTTGTGCGAAAAAATCAACTTTTGGGAAAATGCCCAGAAAAGATCCCGAAGACCTTAAAACACCCGAAGACCCCCGGAGCCAGAAGGAGCCACAGAGAGGGGCCAGGAGGAGGCCACACCTCCCCTGAGCGCACGCCCCCTTGGCCGCGCCGCCTGGTGGTGTGGGGGCCCCAGGCACCCCCTCGAGCTCCCCTTTCGACTACTTATGCCCCGTAAACCTAAAATGCGAGGGGTTTCATCATATTCCACAGAAACACAACAGAGCGCCGCAGCCACCTCGAAACTCGATTCAGGGATCAGAAGTTCCTGTTCCGGCGCCCTGCCGGGACGGGGATTCAGAGGATATCATCGCCATCGACACCACACCTCTTCTTCATCAACCATCCATGATTCCCCCGTCCATGTGTGAGTAAACACCACTGTAGGCTGAGAGGGATGGAAGGTATTGGATGAGATCGATCATGTAATAATGCCAGATTGTTAGGACATAGTGCCTAGTATCCATTGTTAGCGCTTTCTACCGTTGTTGCAACTTGTTATGATTAATGCTTGTCACTAGGGTCCGAGTGCCATGATTTCAGATATGAACATGTTATCGTTTCATGAGTGTAATTATGTTTCTTGATCATATCTGCAAGTTGTTTACGCATGTCATTGTCCGGAACCCGAGGTCCCAAAGTGACAGAAATTGGGACAACCGGAGGGGATGGTTGTAATGTGAGGATCACATGTGTTCAGAGAGTATTAATTCTTTGCTTTGATGCTTTATTAAAAGGAGAACCTTAATTACCAGTAGTTTCCCTTGAGTCTCCACTGAAAACTGGCTGGTAGGACAAAAGATGTTGTGCAAGTTTCTCATTGCGAGCACGTATGACTATATTGGGACACATGCCTATGGTTTTCCTAGAACTTGGATGCTTTATTATTATTATCTGCAATACCCATGTTTAGATTATTACATGAACTATCTTATCCATGCAACGCCCGTTCATCCATTCCCTCTATGCCTACGGTACTTTCATCCTGCTGTTTCCCGCGATTGCTACTGCTGTTACTATTTTATTCCTATTGTTATTTTACTACTACTGCCGCTATAAAATTGTTACCACTGATAAATTTTTGCGAGCAAGTATACTTTCAGGTGCAGCTGAATTGAAAACTCAGTTGTTAAGGCATATAAATATTCTTTGGCTCCCCTTGTGTCGAATCAATAAATTTGGATTTTACTTCCCTCGAAGAGTGTTGCGATCCCCTATACTTTGGGTCATCACAGGGTTGCTTGAGAGGGATATCTTTGACCTGTTCTTCCCCGAGTTTGATAAACCTTGGGTGATCCACTTAAGGGAAACTTGCTTCAGTTCTACAATCCTCTGCACTTGGAGGCCCAACATTGTCTACAAGAATAGAAGCGTGTCTAGACATCAAGCTCTTTTGTGGAACTGTTGCCGGGGAGGTAAGGTAAAAGGTACTCGCATCTTCTGTGAGTGCTCGAAGTTATTTCCTTTAGATTCTGCAATTATTTCTTTTTGTTTCTTGTTTTTATTTTCACTAGTTAGGCTTAATGGAAAACAACAAAAATATGAGAGAGCTTTATAATATTTATCTTGAGTTAGGACATGGAGTGTTTGAAGAGAAAATTAATAAACCTATGGAACTTTATTTGCATTCTAGTAGCAATGTTATTAGTATGAATTCTTTAAACACCATTATTGCTAATGCCATAGAAAAAGCTAAGCTTGGGGAAGCTGGTTTTGATGAATATGATATTTTACTCCCCAAGTTTTGAGGAGGAAATTTTCTTTGATGATAAATTTTGTTGTGATCATGATATGCCTCCTATATATGATGATTACAATGATGAACATGATATTTTGAGTCCACCTACTATTGAGGAGAAAATTAGTTATGATTACAATATGCCTCCTATATTTGATGATTATGGTGATGAGAATGATAATGATAGCTATTTTATTGAATTTTCTTCCACTACTATTAATGAGAATGACTATGCTTATGTGGAGAGTATCAATTCTTTTATGCATGCGGCTCATGATAAGAATGTTTTATGTGATACCTATATTGATGAGTCTATTCATGATGCTACTGAGAATTATTTTGAGAGAGGAAAATATGGTTATGGAAATCTTCATGTTATTAAATTTCCTCTCTTTATGATGAAAGTTTTGAGATTTATCTTGTATTTCTTCTATATGCTGGTTTCTTTAAGACCCACTGGTCATTATGAAAGAGGAAGAGACAGTTTCATATATCTCAACAATACTAAGTCTCCTATCTTTATGTTAAATGTTTTGAAGTTGCACTTGTTTTGCCCTCCTATGCTAGCTTTGTGCTTCATTGATTTCTTTTCTTACAATACTCCTATGCATAGGAAGAGTGTTAGGTATAAACATGTTTTATATATGCTTCTTGATGCTCTCCTTTATTTTTCAACTCTTATCCTTATGTGACATCTTCTCAAATTATCATGCCTAGCTGAAAGGTGTTAAAGAAAATCACTTCTTGGGAGATAACCAATGGTTTTATTTTTTATTTGTTTTTATCTGTTTTATTTGAGTCAAGGTTTACTTCTGTATCAACTCCTTTGTATCTTTATTTTCTTGCACTTGTTGTGCCAAGTAAAGTTTCTAGCGAAAGTTCGTGTTGGTTCTGGATTTCTGCGCAGGAAACAGATTTCTGTTGTCCACCGTAAAAAATCACATAATTCACAGAAAGATCAAAATGACCTAAAAATATTTGTGCTTATTCCTCAGCTAATTCCGAAACTTTTTCATTCTTTACGTATTTCTATTTGAGCAACGTAAGTGCCTCGAAAAAATTCATCTTTACAGACTGTTCTGGTTTTGACAGTTTCTGCCTTTTTACTTGCATTCTCTCTTTTACTATGTTGAGTGGATTTATTTTCTCCACAAAAAAATTGTGGATGTAGCTAATATTAAAAAGTATCAATAATGCTTGTGTCCATACAGAACATGTGAATTTTTTATTATGCACTAACCCTCTAATGCGAATTACATTGAGTGTCGTGTGAAGGAATTTTTCAAGGGTCAAGAGAAGAGGGTGATATAATGTGATCAAGAAGAATGCAAAGCCAAAGCTTGGGGATGCCCCGTGGTTCATCCCAAAAAATTCTAAGAAGACTCAAGCGTCTAAGCTTGGGTGCCCAAGGCATGCCTTTCTTCATCAGCAACTTATCAGGTCACTTCTAGTGGAACTATATGTTTATTCGGTCACATCATATGAATTTTACTTGGAGCGTCTATTTTTTTCTTTTGTTTTCCTTTCTGAAATAAACCTAGTTGGAACCCAACATTATTGTGTGGGAGAGATTCACGCTCCGCTTTTCATTGGAATACTCGTTATGCTCGTATTCTTAGTTTTTCTTCTAGCTGCTGCAAATCCCTTTTAGCTCATGTTTTCCATGCATCTCTTATTCAGAGTTGTTAGTTTTAGTAGAGTTGTGTTAGTACTCTCATGTTGCATTGCTATATCTCTTGGAGAGTTTTTGTTGTTTGGTGCTTGATAGAAAATTCTACATGTGGTAGATGGTATAACGAAAACACTTGCATATTCTTGTAGATCAATAAATTGTTTCACTTGATTATTTGTTGTTGTTTTGAGATATTAATATGCTTAATAGTAAACTTGCTAGTTTAGCAGAGTAAAAAAATTAATGGTTGGTCTAAAAGCTTGAAACTGTTCCACACTCAAATAAACAGTTGATGGGATAATGGTATATGACTTCCTTGGCTGATAGCAGGTGTAATGGTTTTTTGTTACGCGCTACGGTCGGGGTAGCTAACAGTGACTTGTCACTGCCACGGACCCTCTTGGAGTGATTTTCGTTATGCCTTGTAAGATCGCAATTTTAGTTGTAATCTTTTAACTTGTGAGTTCTATGTTGCGGTTTTCTGGCACTTCCACCATCCATATTTGCTAGCCTCTTCGGTACTGTGCATTGCTCATTCTCACATTGAGAGTTGGTGCAAACTTCGCCAATGCATCCAAACCCTGTGGGAGAACTTTTTTCTTCTACACATAAGCCAAAATTTATGTTCCTCAAAACAGCCAACATACCAACCTACCATGGCATTTCCATAGCCATTCCGAGATATATTAGCATACAACATCCATCATCATTATGTTACTTGTCATGCTTCATTGTTATTTTGCATACTGCTACACTGGCAGGAGCATTTAGTTTTATATACATCAGAGATATTTCATTTTGAGTTATCTATACCTAATAATAAAGGCGTTAAGTCTTCCTTGGTTTGGTTTGGTTTGGTAGGTCATTGAAACTACCCTCAAAGTTGACATAAATTACCCACCTTGCCACCAGTAAGTTGTACCTATCGTCATGTTTTGTCAAAAAGAAAAAAAGAAAAACGCTTCGTTACGTGAAAACTTTGTTAAAAATCCGTACCGCTTCGTAAAGGAAACGGAGAACTTACCAGGGACGACCCAGGTCATGGGCAAAAAAAAAAACGGAAAAGAAACCATCAGCCGCACGAGACCAGATCCCAGCGCCTCCGTTCGACTCCAATAGCATCTGCGCGATCGGCTCCACTGGTTTTGTGCCGCGTGACGCACGACAACAGCCCGTGCTCGCATCCAAATGCCGTGTCTTTGTGGCCAATTGCTACCACTAATTTTTTCTGAAGATTGATACCGATGTGGCTTTCAGCGGATGACGGGCGCGACGTTGGGAGATTGGCAAGCTGACCACACGCACATCAGAAAGCTCATCGGGTAGGAGAAGGTCGAGTTGGCGACGGGCGCCGATGGTTCTGGATGATTTATCTGCGCTGCTGAGGTTGCTTGAGGCATCCTCACTCACGCCCCTCCACCCATGTTCCATTCAGTGCGGAGTGCGGACACCGGCCATCCTCACGCGCTGCAGCAGAGCTCTTCGACAAAATGCCGCTACGGACTACCGTCCACTCTTCCTCCCTGTCAGTTCTCAAATCCCTCCTGTCAGCCATGCTTCTCATTTGTAGTTGCAGGGATTTCAGCTATGGATCGGCGTGTTAAATATGAAGCCCTCAGGGTAATCGATTGTTTATTCTTCTTTTCTTCAATAGGTGGCCTCTAATTGCTTATAAATATGCCCACCAATACTTTGGTTGTAGCCCCAATGTCGCGGGGCAAGTCGTTGGATTGTCGCTTGCTACCTCAGGCCAGCACGCACACATTCTGGAATGGTCGTCGTTTAAGCAAAAGGCTCAGGCCAACATGAACGGACATTGCTTAAACAACACTTGGAGCAGCAAGTTCCCGGAGAAAACCTACATGTCCTGACTCTAAGAGACATCATTGCTCTCCCGAATCAAAATGTCATGCATTCTCCTTGTAACCCAAGTTTTTCCATTACACTTTCTATTTAGAAATTCAACATCTTCATTTATTATTTAACTAGATTAACATGAAAAGAACAAATAACTAGCTCAATAAATAAGGGATCTCATGTACACCATATGTGTGAGGGTCTTAGCTAGACTAAATGGCAAGATCATAATTTCTAGCCCGCTAAACTTCTTGTGGTAAAAATGTTGTTCAATACACAGTTTGTTTGGATCATTTTTGGGCGTGCAACAACTATGTTAACAAACTTTGAAATTTATATTCATTAAATATCAACCTGTATTAACACAAGGAGAGATTTAAAATCTTGTCGTCCGTCGCAACGCATGGGCATTTTGCTAGTGAGTACTAAAAGTGTGATGATTCGTTGTAAAATAGAGTGTTGCCCCTACCAGTGAGGTTATATTTAAAAAATAAAAAAGAGAACAAATGCCAAAAATAAAAAAGGAAGAAAGGGAAAAAGAGAGAGAATAAAGAGAGAGGGGGCAACATTACTATCATTTATTCCACACTTGTGCTTTGTTACCATCATTACTTTAGTTTGGAGAGGGTTTTCATATTATGACTTGCATAACTATGTGGGGAAATTACATTATAGAACTTGGCTTGCATATTCCAATGATGAGCCTCCTCAAAAGTGCTCTAGGTCTTCGTGATCAAGCACGTTGGATGCACCCCCACTAGTTCCATTGGAGAGCTTTCATACACTTATAGCTCTATGTGCATCCGTTGTGTGGAAATCACTACTCCTTGCATAACTTCAATTATAAGACTTCCTCTTGTCTAATGATCACTTTTAGTTGTGTGAGACTTTCTTCCATTGACCATCCAAACCCCCCATAATGTTCTTTTATCCATAAAATCCTGGTACCAGGGACCAATAAATAACGCTTGCTTGTTTTGAGTGGACAAATATTTTAATGATTTTTCTACGTGCATATTGTTGTCACTTGACTTTATCCTAACAGGAGTTGTTGTGAGAGTTTGATGCCTTAGATGATTATATTGTTGTTCTTGTAGCTTAAATGATCTTTAATATACTTTGCACAGTTGATTGTCTTTTAGTGATTCATTGAAAAGTTTTATTTTGTTCTTCCTAATGGTTTATACACTATGCTATTTAATATCAACTATAAACCATAGCCTTTATTCATTTGATCCTAGTTTACATGATTTACATTACTATGATGATCAAGTTTATGTTGGTAGCATGTCACCTCAGAAATTATTATTTTTTATCGTTTAACTACTCGAGGACGAGTAGGAACTAAGCTTGGGGATGTTGATACGTCATAAAAGTATCCATAATTGTTGATGTTTCATGTTGTTTTCATACTATATGCTACATGTTTCCTTTACACTTTATGCCCTTTTTTATCGATTTTCTGGGACTAACCTACTGATAAGATGCCACGGAGCCAGTTCATGTTTTCTGCTGTTTTTAGTTTCATAAAAGTTTTTCTGGAAATATTCTCAGAATTGGATGATTCGAAGCCGAGAAGTCTTAGAACTCCCGGAGGATTCACGGAGTCCAAAAGAGACCCGGAGAGGGGCAGAGGGGTGCCCACGCCATGGGTGGGCGCGGGTCCCCCTGGCCGCGCCCATGGGTGGTGTGGCCCTCCTGGCCACCCACCGCCATCTCCCTTTAACCTATTTATTCCCCCTGATGCATAAGCCCTAAATAATTCACCCCCTTCCATGAAAAGTTTCGTAGCTCTGCCGCCGCCGTCGACAAGTGTCGGGGGACACAAATCTCTGTTCCAGCACCTTGCCAGGACGGGGAAGTGCCCCCGGAGCCGTCTCCATCGACTCCACCGCCATCTTGATCGCCGTTGCTGTATCCCATGATGAGGAGGAATGAGTTATCCCCCGGGGTGAGGGTTCTACCGGTAGCTATGTGTTTCATCTCTCTCTCTCCCATGGTGTGATCTTTATGTGATCATGAGCTTTGCAATATAGTTTAATAAGTAGATGTTACTCTTCATCTATTATGCTACTCAAGTGGTTTTGTTATGAGATCTCCGTACACACTTTGATCATGGTGTAAAGGTGACAGTGTGTGAAAGATGGTGTAGGTCTTGCACTTGTTGGGAGACCCCAAGAGGAAGGTTTGATGAGCATAGTAGCAAGTTTCCCTCAGAAAAGAAACCAAGGTTGAATCGACCAGTAGGAGAAAGAAGCAACTTCCAAAGGTTGATGCAGCTGAGGTGGCAGGGCGCACTACCGGTTCAGCATCAACGTGGAACCTACACAACACAATCAATTCACTTTGCCCCCAACGAAGCAGTGAGGTTGTAAATCTCACCGGTTTTGTGATGCGTGTGAACACACGTTCGTTGGGAGACCCCAAGAGGAAGGTATGAAGAGTGCAGAAGAAAGTTTCCCTCAGAAAGAAACCAAGGTTGAATCGACCAATAGGAGGATGGAGTAACTTCAGAAGGTGATGCAGCTGAGATGGCAGGGCGCACTACCGGTTCAGCAGCAACATGGAACCTACACAACACAAACAATTCAATTTTCCCCAACGAAGCAGTGAGGTTGTCAATGTCACCGGTTTTGCTGATAACAAAGAGGTTAAATGTATGGTGTGGAAAACAATATGAGAATAGTATGAAAACAGTAGCAGCAGTGTGAAAACAGTGGAAGTACTGTGAAAACATTGGAAGCAGTATGTGTATTATCACTATGAGAAAATGGAACGGGGTCCATATTTCACTAGTGGTGTCTCTCCGTGGAATATAAATAACATGTGTGGTGAACAAATTACAGCTGGGCAATTGACACAAATAAAGGTTGCACCGTAGTGCATATGCAAGACATAAAGATTACTTTGTGATTCATGCGGGCATTACAACAAAATACATAGAGCGTCATCCAACTGCGTCTACCGTCTATGACTAATAATCCACCCTCCGAATATCATCTAAAAAAACGTTGGGTATTATGTTGCAAATTACAGGTTATCACAGTAAGCAAAGTGTGTAATGTCAACAATGTAAACTAAGTAAACACCGTTGTTTTCTCCCTAATGGCAACAGCACATCCTACATCCGTCACGTTTCTGTCACTCGAGCACAGATGCAAAAGAGGAATGAACCCACTATCGAGCATAAATACTCCCTCTTGGAGTTACTAGCATCTACTTGGCCAGAGCATCTACTAATAACGGAGAGCATGCAAGATCATAAATAACATATGCATGAAGATAACATGGTAGATTGATAATCACAAGACATAGCATTCAACGTTCCTCAGACCCCATCAAACAAAACATGTAGCATTATATAAAGATGATCTCGATCATGTAGGGCAGCTCACGAGATCTAAACATGAGGTAAAAAGTGGAGAAGACAACCATCTAGCTACTGCCATGGACCCGTAGTCAAGGGATGAAATACTCATGCATCACTTCGGAGGAGGGCATGGTGGTGTAGAACCCCCCCCCCCCCGATGATGAATTCCCCTCCCGGCAGGGTGCCGGGGAGAGCTCCAGAACCCTCCCGGTCTCGGGATGATGATGACGGGGCCTCAGGTGTTTTTCGGGACGAAGTGGTATCTTTTTAGGGTTGTCGTATCGGGGGGATAAATAGGTGAAAGGGCAATGGTGGTTGACGCCCGAGGGGCCCACACAACCCCCAGGCGTGGCCAGGGGGTGCGCCACCCTAAGACTTCTGAGCTTCCAATTTTCCAATTCCGAGAATATTTCCAGAACAACTTTTCTGAAACTAAAAACAGCAGAAAACAGGGAACTGGCTCTGTGGCATCTTGTCAATAGGTTAGTCCAGAAAATCTATAAAAATAACATAATGTGTATAGCAAAAATGTAGGAAACAACATGGAACATCAGAAATTAAGGATACATTTATGACGTACCAACATCCCCATGCTTAGTTCCTACTCGTCCTCGAGTAGGTAAACGATAAAAACAAGTAATTTCTGAGGTGACATGCTACCAACATAAACTTGATCATCAATAATGTAAAAGCATATTTAAGCTGAGATCATAAAAATTCAACACAAGCATGATAAATAAAATTTTAACAATAAAGCATAGCAATCACCTTGCATCATAAGAACTAACACAAATAAAAGATCATGAATAACAATGCACTCAAAGATATACGTTTGTTTCAAGCATAAACATAACATGGCAAAGTGATATTTCGCTTGTCCTTAAGAGTGGGGCAAAACATAAATGCCAAGACACCTTCAAAGTTCATGAGGAAGACTAGAACAGATAATTAGAGAACAAACAATAACACATCATGAATCAATTAATAAGGTTTCTGGGACAAATGCACATTAAACTCAAAATGGCAACTATGCTCCCTCAACTGTGCATAAAGTTAGAAGATGGAGACTCAACATAAAATTAAAAGAAAGGCCCGTCTTAGAGGGAAGCAGGGATTAACTCATGTGCTAGAGCTTTTTATTTTATTAAATAGAGGTATTAAATGTTTTACACTCCTCCCATCGATCTTACACAAACCATGGCTAACCTTATCCTCGAGTGCCTGCCAACAATCACATACCGTGGAGGAGTGTCTATTTTTTTAGAGAGGTGTATGCTTATGTCAACGAATGGTAAACAGAAAATACAGTACGTCACAAGCCAACTAGACTTCACAAGAGCGTCTCCCATAGAAGGACGCATCTGGGTAGAAGGCCATCCCTCTTTCTCTTTTGTTTACACAATTATGCTTTGACTGATAATCATGGGCAAAAGTAGTAAAGAGAATTTGTTGTATTACTTTGGGGCTGGGCACCCTACTGCCAGCTCTTCTATCAACTGGATAAGCGGATGAAGCCACTAGTCCAGGGATGTGAACGTCCAATCAACAAGTGAGATACAGATTCTCTATTTACGTCCTCGTGAGCTAAAACAGGAGCACAAAACAGGAGTAATTTACTTTGGAGTGGTGGTTAAATACCACATCTAGGTAGCTATGGTGTACACATTTGGCATATTTTGGGTTTTGGGAGTTGGATGCACGAGTAGAGCTCATACTCACTAGAGGTGGAGGCTAGCAGAAGACTGGGAGCGACAAATCAAGAGAGCAGTATTGGCCATAATCATGCATAGCGACATAAACATCATTAATCAAAGCATAAGTGGTACCACAAGTTCAAAAACTAAATGATCATAGAGGCTATAAGTGACTGGTTCATAGTCACAAACATGGTGTGAGCAGTCGCCAAGTCAACCAAATAAAACATTCAAAGGAGAACAGCACAAATTTATGCTTCAAAATGACAAGAACAACTCATGATTTTTTCAATGGCACATTAAACACTCTCAGCTATTTGAGACTAATCATGATACTAAATAACCACTAGGATTTAGAATTAAAATAACATCTATCATGATATGAAAAAGTCTAGCCACAGTCTATACTATCTTCTACTTGCATCGTTATGAATTCTACTACAAGCAGCAGTTTATTTTTTTTCCCAACAAGCACCATACAAAATATGTTTTAACAAAAACTATATAATGATATGGCAAGAAAACATTAGATTAATCATACAAATCTATAAAACTAACATCTATCAATAAGAGATGCAATGAAAACAAGAGCTAAACAGGAATTATTGCAGCAGCTAGAAGAAAAACTAAGAATACGAGCATAATGAGTATTCAAACGAAAAAGTGGAGTGTGTATCTCTCCCAAACAAGGAATTCTAGGGTCCAAATATATTATTGCAGCAAGGAAAAAAGAGAAAACAAAAGAAAAACAAACAAACGCTCCAAGTAAACTTCATATAATGTGACCGAATAAAAATATAGTTTCACTAGAAGTGACCTGATAAATTGTAGATGAAGAAGGGGATCACTTGGGTATCCCCAATCTTAGATGCTTGAGTATTCTTAAAATTTTCTTGGATGTAACACGGGGGCATCCCCAAGCTTTTTCTTTGCGCTCTTCTTGATCACATTATATCATCCTCTTCTCTTGACCCTTGAAAACTTCCTTCACACCACACTCAAAAGTAATTCGCATTAGATGTTTGGTGCAACAATAAAAAATTCATGGGTTATGTATGGGAATAAGTGATATTGATACTTTTAAAAATTAGACACAGCCACCGATGTTTCGTGAAGCAAAGAAATCCACTTGACATCGTAAAAGAGCAAATGCAATAAAAATGGTAAAATGTGTCAAAACCAGAACAGTCTGTAAAGACAAAAAAAAATCGGGGCACTTACATTGATCAGATTGAAAAACTTAAAGAATAAAAAAGTTGTGGAATTAGCTGAGGAATAAGCACAAATAAGTTTAGGTCATTTTGATCTTTCTGTGAATTATGCGATTTTTTACGGTGGACAGGAGAAATCTATTTCCTGCGCACAAATCCAAAACCAACTCCAACTCTCGTCAAAAACTTTACTTGGAACAACTAATACATGAAAATAAAGATACAAAATATTTGCTACATAAGTATACAACCCCTTGACTCAATGAAAACAGAGAAAAAAAAACAAAAAAGAAAACCATGGGTTATCTCCCAAGAAGTGTTTTTCTTTAACGCCTTTTAGCTAGGCCCAGAAAAGTGGAATAAAGTGTTTTCAAGTAAAGATGCATTCACATCAAGATTTGGCAATTCCTTAATAATGCATAGTTTTATCTAAGTGAGTTTCAAAGGTTCCTCTCTTAGAGCTTTTAGGCTTACTATTCTCATCAAATAAATTTTCAAGAACAATCCAATCAAAATTCTTTTCTTGGGCTTCATGCAGTGCTACCAATTTAAAGGGGATTGGTATTTTCTCCTCCTTTTCATTTTTAGATTCAGCTTTTTCGAGAGCACCAACAATCTCTACACATGATCCTAGCATATTGAAATGATCAAAGACTTTTCTAGCTTCTATAGCAACATCTCCAAATTCTTTAAGCATGGTTTCTAAGATAAAATTCCTTTTCTCGATATCTTCAATGTTATTCAAGTTTAGGAACATATGTTGCAGTATGGGATGGAGGTTAACAAACCTAGCTTCTAACATGTGAATTAAAGAAGTTGCAGTAGTTTCATAATTTGGAGCAAGTTCTACTATGGATTTTTCCTCAAAATTTAATGCTTACTAACATGACTAAAGAATTATTTAATGGTGTCCTTTCCAAGTATAGAACCACTACCAACTAAAGGTCTTTCAGGGTAAACTTAGGGAAGAACATGATGAAAAATAACAACAAGGTAACAAAGGTAACAACTAGAATGAGAACTAATTTTTTTGTGTTTTTGATAAAGAGAAGCAAACAAGACAAAATAAAATAAACTAAGCAAAACAAAAACAAAGTAAAGAGATTGGAAGTGAGAGACTCTTCCTCGTCGGCAACGGCGCCAAAATATGCTTTGATGCGTGTGAACACACGTTCGTTGGGAGATCCCAAGAGGAAGGTATGAAGAGTGCAGCAGCAAATTTCCCTCAGAAAGAAACGAAGGTTGAATCGACCTGTAGGAGGAAGGAGTAACTTCAGAAGGTTGATGCAGCTGAGATGGCAGGGCACACTACCGGTTCAGCAGCAACGTGGAATCTACACAACACAAACAATTCACTTTGCCCCAACGAAGCAGTGAGGTTGTCAATCTCACCAATTTTGCTGATAACAAAGAGGTTATATGTATGGCATGGAAAACAATATGAAAACAGTAGCATCGGTGTGAAAACAGTGGAAGAAGTGTGAAAACAGTGGAACCAGTATGTGTATTATCAGTATGAGAAAATGGAACGGGGTTCACAGTTCACTAGTGGTGTCTCTCCGTGAAAGATAAATAACATGTGTGGTGAACAAATTACAGCTGGGCAATTGACAGAAATGAAGGCTGCACCATAGTGCATATGCAAGACATAAAGATTACTATGTGATTCATGCGGGCATTACATCAAAATACATAGACCGTCATCCAACTGCGTCTATGACTAATAATCCACCCTCCGAATATCATCCGAACAAACGGTGGGTATTAAGTTGCAAGCAATAGATTATCGCACTAAGCAAAGTGTGTAATGTAAACAATGTAAACTAAGTAAACATTGTTGTTTTTTCCCTAATGGCAACAACACATCCTCCATCCGCCATGTTTTTGTCACTCGAGCACAGATGCAAAGGAGGCATGAACCAACTATCGATCATAAATACTCCCTCTTGGAGTTACAAGCATCTACTTGGCCAGAGCATCTACTAATAACGGAGAGCATGCAAGATCATAAATAACATATGCATGAAGATAACATGATAGATTGATAATCAGAAGACATAGCATTCAACATTCCTCAGATCCCATCAAACACAACATGTAGCATTTTATAAAGATGATCTCGATCATGTAGGGCAGCTCACGAGATCTAAACATGAGGTAAAAAGTGGAGAAGACAACCATCTAGCTACTTCCATGGACCCGTAGTCCAGGGATGAACTACTCATGCATCACTTCGGAGGAGGGCATGGTGGTGTAGACCCCCCCCCCCCGGTGATGAATTCCCCTCCCGGCAGGGTGCCGGGGAGAGCTCCAGAACCCTCCCGGTCTCGGGATGACGATGACGGGGCCTCGGGTGTTTCTCGGGACGAAGTGGTATCTTTTTAGGGTTGTCGTATCGGGGGATAAATAGGTGAAAGAGCAATGGTGGTTGACGCCCGAGGGGCCCACACAACCCCCAGGCGTGGCCAGGGGGTGCGCCGCCCTAATACTTCTGAGCTTCCAACTGCATCTATGACTAATAATCCACCCTCCAAATATCATCCGAACAAATGTTGGGTATTAAGTTGCAAGCAACAGATAATCGCAGTAAGCAAAGTGTGTAATGTAAACAACGTAAACAAAGTAAACATTGTTGTTTTCTCCCTAATGGCAACATCACATACTCCATTGTCACGTTTCTGTCACTCGAGCACAGATGCAAAGGAGGCACGAACCCACTATCGAGCATAAATACTCCCTCTTGGAGTCACCAGTACCTATTTGGCCAGAGCATCTACTAACAACGGAGAGCATGCAAGATCATAAATAACATACACATGAAGACAACATGATAGATTGATAATCAAGAGACTTAGCATTCAATAATCATCGGATCCCAGCAAACACAACATGTAGCATTACAATAAGATGATCTCGATCATGTAAGGTAGCCCACGAGATCGAAACATGAGGCATAAAGAGGAGAGGACAACCATCTAGCTACTTCTATGGACCCGTAGTCCAAGGATGAACTACTCAAGCATCACTCCGAAGGCGGGCATGATTTTCCCGCCCGGCAGGGTGCCGGGGAGAACTCCAGAACCCTCCCGGTCTCCAGTTGACGATGACGGCAGCCTCGGGTTTTTTCATGGAAAATGGTATATATATATATATATATATATATATATATATATAGGGTTCACACGTCAGGGAGACACTACAAGAAATGTGTTGATGCATGACGTTCTCACAATGACGCAAAATGAAATCGTCATAGATTTATGACGATTTAGAACAAGATCGTCGCAGGCCATTTAAGGGGATAAAACCTCTGTAAACTAACGACGATTTGGTTCAAAAACGTCGCAGACATATAAAATGAAATCGTCATTGATTGGAGCATGTGTACTGGGGGCTTATTTTTGGCCGTTCTTGACGAATTCTGATCGTCTTAGTTCGTACCCGCCGATCTAGTGGTTAGAATGCGGTGCCACGTCCTCCACGTTGCCTACGTGTCTTGATGACATGCCATAGATGCACTCACTGGCACCCAGGACCCACAAATTTCCCACGTGTCTTGTTTCCCTTGCGTAGGAGAAATAAGTGGCAAAAATTGCGCGGACAGGGACTCGAACCCACGACCATGCGCTTGCACGCTCTGCTCCTTACCGCTTCGCTATCGAACTGAACTTGTTTAGGTATCGGAAGCTAACCTATCTATTGTATGTGCTCTGCCTCTGTTTAGGTAAAGATTCAGACACGCATCTCAGTTCGGACACGCACCGATTCAGACAAATCGCAGAGCACGGAGGGGATTGGGGGCAGCGGCGAGCCCGGAGGGGATTGGGCGCGGCGGCGAGCACAGAGGGGATTGGGGCGGCGGAGAGCACCTCGGCCAGGGCGAGCTATCTCCAACTGGTGTCCGACGGAGCTATCTCCAACCTCGGCACAGGGTGTTCACCAGCAGGAGCTAGGTGGCGACGGTGACCGGTGATGGGGTTTCCGGCTCCCCGGTGAATGGAGGAGGGGGCTGGGCTGGACATCGGCGGGACCTCCACGGTATGCCCTCTACTCTCTCTCCTTATCTTCCCTTCTTCTCCGAGTAGCTCCTCTCTAGATTTTCTTTCCGGGTGGATTCAGATGGTCCAGGAGCAACTCACCAGGGCACTAGCTTCAGAGGTTGTTCTAGCTTTAGAGGTGGATTCGAAATTCTATTTATTGGGGTATTTCTAGCTGCTGCGTGTACTGGAAGAGCATCGATGCCTCCTCTGTATATTCAGAGGTTGTTCTAGCTTGTGTACTGGAAGAGCACCGGTGCTAATTAACCAAATAACCCATGTTGATCTAACTAAAAAAAAGATTGGCCCTTTCAATAACAGTTTAGTTATATGTAGAATAGCCCAATCAATAGAATTTTGAATTGAAAGCATATCTCTACCATTTTTTTATCGTCTGTGAGCGCTTTAGTTTTGTGTCTGGTAGGTATTTCTCAAGAATGCTGATTTCCTGTTTTGGGCTATATTTTGACAGCAACTATTGAGGAAAGAATTCTGATTTATGTTTGCATTTTGTAGTATTAATGCCTTACTGTTATGGTGTCTTTTTGTGCTTGATATTTTGTAGTAACTTTCTTCAAATAGAAATGATATCAAATTAATTTGTGCCTTTTAGTACATGTTTTTTTGTTTTATGTGAGGAATTACAGCTGTTGTATAGTATCCTTGTGCTAGTTTCACTACAACAAAACTAGCATATAGCCACGATTTAAAAGAGACGGCTAACCACTCCCGTGCCAACCCAATCCCACCAAAAAGCCACTTGTCATCTAAATACGAAAACATGCCACGGCTCGATGCACCGTATCTATGTTATCCTTATTAATTAGTTACTAATCAGGTCCCCTCGATCGCCGCCAAAACTAATCACGCTCCCGCACAAAATTGATCAATTTTGTCAAACTCTAGACGGGAAAGACATGGGGAGATTCTGTCTCTAGCAAATTATTCTGGCGCGCATTGGCTAGTAAAAATATCGCGCGAACGAGTTAATTTTCCCACCAAAATAATTGTGTTCGGCGCGTAAGTTCTGGGCGGTTAGGATGCGAAGGCTTTTATCTCAAGCGGCACCACGTACCAGGGATTCACCTTTTTCCCCTGTTCTCTCGTCAACACCGCCTAGCACTGTCACCCAGGTCCTGGGCGCAGCGCCACCGCCGCCGCCCTCTTACCGCCAGCCGTCAAGGCCCTGGGGCGTAGCGCCACTGCATTGCTACAGCACCGGGACAGACCCTCCGTCCAATCCAGTCTCAGCGCCCTTCTGATTCCCCTGCATCTGGGATCAATCGCTGACCCCCAATTCAGTTTCTAGAAGAAACGCGAGGTAAACATGCTAGCTCATCTTGATGAATACTTCTCCCCTTTATTGGTTTCAGATTTGTTCCTCGTATGCCATCTAAATATACCTGGACGTGTGTATTTGGTATTGCACACCAAGTGTTTGATATTTGTTCTCTCCGGCTGTTTCAGAATTTTGGTGGCTACAGAGAGGATAGTTGGGTGGTTTCACATCTGATTAACCTTCATCAAGGTCTCACCTTCCATCTACTGTTTGTAAAATTACTTTTGAAGGTTATCTCTTTGTTTATTTGATTCTTGTTTCTGTAGATGTTCCCCTGTTTAGTTAAATAGAGCAAGATTGCTTAGATCTGGTACAATTGGTTAGAAAAAAGTGTACATGCAACTCTGAATCTAGGTCTGCACCATCATCAGCATACAACACCGTTGGAAACCTTTTAGGAACGCCAATACTAATTTTTCTCTTCCATAACCCAAGTGAATTTCATTTATAATACATGTTATAATATTGAAAAAACAATTATTAGAGCTCCACTAATCTGAGCTGAATAATTACACAACCTGATCATGTATCTTTGTTGATAATATACTTGGTCATGTATCTCTGTTGATATATATACTTGGTACATATAACGGATACAGGAGGCCTTATTTATATTACCAACGAGCTGCTCCAACCTGCTCTCCTACATCTTTTTAAGGTGAACATTTGACTTTTGAAGTCCAAAATGTCAAGCCGACCTATCCTGATATCTATCCTGGCATATGCTCCAGCTTATTACATGCATGCATGCAGCTTTGGCTCGCCTCCATTTTAATATATGTTGGCACTCCACCATGTGTGAACACTCTGAACCTAGCGAATGCATTAGAACATGCACAGAGTGGTTCTTACTAGCAACGTGATTAATCAACAAGTTCAATGATACAGAGATGTCATAAAAACAGAATTGTTGTTCTAAGGATGAAAAAAATATGATAATTAAGTACTTTTGCAGATCCGAAATCATTCTCCTTTTTACATTAGAGTTATACATTTTCCTTGTTGCTTTCAACTTAGATGTTCAGATTACATTTTTACAATTGTTTGATATGTTCCTTCAAGGTGGCATCTCTTGTGCTATTAGCGAGGTTATTTAGGTCTGCAAGAAATTCATTGGTATTGGAAAACTTCGAGGTGCAATAATAGTATCTCGTTCTACGTCTCATTTACCTTGGTGAGTTTACCCTCTTCTTTATTTTGTTTACATGTAAAATGATTGATATCTGACTGCAAGTATTTGTGTCGCTCTGAACATCTAGCTTGCTTATTGTCAATTTAAAAACTGTCCCCGCCTAAGATTATGCCAAGGGCTCATAATATTCGGTTAATTTGATGGTCCTTTAGGATTCAGTTAGTATTAATCTATGTGATCAAGCCATATATATATTCAGTATGTGTATATAGTTGCGCAACTATAGGCAATCGAAATAGCTACTGTATATGTTACTTACCTTCTTTTTCTTTCGATACGATGGTACTGTTTTCTTATGCATATGAAGATAATAATTCTTGCAGCCAACCGACAACACATTTTATTTCTTAGAAAAGGCAGAGGTTTCAAGTATGCTTATCTCAACTACAATATATTTTTTTTGCGTTACCCTATATTCTAATTCCCATGTTAAATATTTTTTTTCATTTCAGTTGGTGAGTATAGAATAATGGATAAGTCTTGGATTGATAAACCTAGAACTAGTATTGAATACAGAACAGGTGTTTACCAATTCCTGCTTTTTGCATTCCGAGATGTGGCAAACAATGCAAAAGTACTTTGTCCTTGTGTTAATTGTGCAAATTGTCTAATGAAAAGCTACAAAGAGGTTAGCGAACATCTTAGGTGTGATGGATTCTTAAAAGGGTACACAGTATGGATTTGCCATGGCGAAGATCCTCCACCACTCTCTACTAGTGATTTCACACACACAAATTCCGAGTTTAGTGGAAATGAAAACCTAGAGGATGACATGCATGGACTTGTACATGCAGCTCGAGGTGTTTTCAATGAGAGGACTGTATCAAATTCATTTAGTGATGACGTTGGTAATCAGGAAACGCTAGTTGATGATGCACCTGAACCTGACAATGAGGAACAAACTGAAGATAGTACACTAGTAAATTTACTTAAAGGTGCAGACACAGAGTTGTACCCAGGTTGCAAAAATCATTCCAAACTCTCTTCATTGTGAAGCTATATCAAAATAAATGCAAGTATGGATCTAGCAAAGAAGCATTCACAGCAAACCTCAAGATGTTCGCTGAGACCTTGCCGGATGCGTCTAATGTCCCAACAAGCTACTACCAAGCAAAGAAAATAATCAAGAGTTTAGGCCTAGATTATCTGAAGATCCATGCTTGTAAAAATGATTGCATGCTTTATCGTGGTGAGAGAGAAAAGCAGGAGTCTTGCCATATTTGTAAATCCTCGCGTTGGGTAATTAAAAAGAAAAAGGGGGGGCTAGGAGAAGTCGTAGAAGGTAAGAAGAAACCAGCAAAGGTATTCCGTTATTTCCCTTTGATACCGCGGCTACAAAGAATTTATTCAACGTTAAAAACTTCACAAGATGCACGGTGGCATGCTGAAGAGAGAGAACAGATGATGGAAAACTACGACATCCAGCTGATGGTCAAGCTTGGAAAGACTTTGATGATCGATTTCCAGATTTCAAAGCTGATCCTCGTAATATTCGCCTTGGACTTTCGAGCGATGGATTTAACCCCTTCGGAATGGCAAGTAGTAGGCATAGCACATGGCCAGTAATATTAGTTCCTTATAACATGCCACCTTGGTTGTGTATGAAGCAATCCAACTTGATCATGTCTATGTTAATTCCAGGGCCAAAAGGCCCAGGAAATGACATAGATGTGTATCTTGAGCCATTAGTTGATGAGCTAATGCAGTTGTGGGAAGGGGTAGATACATATGATGCGGTTACTAAGCAATATTTTCCCCTTCGTGCTGCATTATTGTGGACTATGCATGATCTTCCTGCATATGCCTATCTGGCTGGGTATGGTACCAGTGGAAAATTTGGATGCCCGGTCTGTGCTGAACATACATCATCAATATGGCTAAACAATGGTCATAAATATTCTTACATGGGTCATCGTCGCTGGCTTCCAATCAATCATGGCTTCCGCAGGAAGAAACAACCATTTTACCAGGATGTTGAACATAGGACTGCACCTGAAATTTCTAGTGGGACAACAATCCGTGCTAAGTTGCATGGAAGAACTTTCATTTTGGGGAAACTAAATAAAGAAGCAAAAAAGTCAACAAAACCCAAGAATAAAAGGGAGAAAAAGAAAAGAAAGAGGAGTGGCGAGGGAGAGACTTCTCAAACAAACTGTAGAGAAGGAATGAGTTCAGAGGATTCTAATAAGGAAAAGGATCCTAAGGACTGGTGGAAGAAGGAAACCATATTTTTTAAACTACCTTACTGGGAGTTTTCAAAATTGCGTCATAACCTTGATGTGATGCATATAGAAAAAAATGTTTGTGACAACATCATCGGGACTCTACTGAATGATGGAAAATCAAAGGATAATATCGATGCTCGTTTGGATCTTATTGAGTTAGGGTTACAACCCGACCTTCATTCAGAGAAGTTAGACAATGGCCGCTACACGATGCCTGACGCTTGCTTCACAATGTCCCGGGAGTGTAAGGAGATTCTTTGTTCAATCATCAAAAGCATCAAGATGCCTTATGGGTACGCCTCCAATATCTCAAGATGTGTTGACATGAAAGATTGCAAGTTCATTGGTCTGAAGAGTCATGATTGCCATGTTTTACTAGAACACCTACTTCCACTAGCATTGAGAAGCTGCTACCCTAGTAAAGATATCATGTCTGTTGTTCTCGACATTTCCAATTTCTTCAAATCAATATGTTCTAAGGTGCTTGACAAAATAGAGCTTGACACACTAAAAGAACAGATAGTGCTCACACTATGCAAGATGGAGAAATTATTCATCCCATCTTTTTTACAATAATGGTCCATTTAATTGTTCACTTGGTGGATGAAGCTAAATTGGGAGGTCCTGTGCACTACAGATGGATGTATCCATTTGAGAGGTAATTAAAATCATCTCATTTTCATGTTTTCTACTGGAATTTTTGTAAACCATGTTGACATTTGTGTTTGTTCCCAATCTTCAGGTTTTTTGTCCGTTTGAAAGGCTATGTGCGTAATCGGGCACATCCTGAAGGGTCTATCGCAGAAGGTTACATAGCTGATGAATGTTTAACATTTTGTTCACATTTTATGAAAGGGATTAATAATCATCAAGTACATTAGTAAACACAAATTTAGAAGAAGAAAATTATTTGTTTGATAGTCTCGGCGATGCAATTGGATCTGTCCAAGATGTGAAGTTCGATGGGAAAACTCTTATTCAAGCACATCGTTATGTATTGCGACATATTGATGAACTAGAAGATTTCCGTAGGTATGGAAACTTAGTACATGAGTCAAACCTGAAATAATCTATTCATGTTAACTTAGTATTTCATCATTTACTTAGAGAATTTATCGAAGATGAGAAGAGAAGGCTAAAGAAGTCAACTATAACTGAAACCGCAAAGTTAATCAATGAACGATTCCATGACTGGTTGTACAGGAAGGTTAGTATATAATGTTCACAAATCTATAAATTATGATCTCCCTTCATAACTTCTACCCCTAAGTAAATCTGACTAATCGATAAAACTTACAATTATTCTACTAGGTTATGCTAGATGCCAGTAAGCAGCACATAACAGAGAAGATCATGAAGCTAGCTGAGAAGCCTAGTAACTATGGAAAAAGATTTAGTGGACTATCTAAAAATGGATTTATATTCCATACCACTTCTCGTGAGGATAATCGCCAAACCCAAAATAGTGGTGTTGTCAATGTATCCGAAGGTGAAAATATCAACTATTATGGTCGAATAAAGGATATTATAGAGTTGAACTATAATGGGCCTTTAAGGTCATTTTATTTAAGTGTGACTGGTATGATGTCCATCATCAAGCTGGCATGAAGCAAGACGAGTTTGGGTTTACTTCTTTGAATTTTTCGCGCCTAATACATATTGGTGACAAGTATATGGATGATCCATTTGTGTTCTCATCTCAAGTTGATCAAGTTTTCTATGTTCAAGATGGGAAAAAGGATGGTTGGTATATTCCAGTTCGTGTCAGACCAAGAGATTTTTTTGACATGGGAAGGGAAGAAGATGAAGATGACAGGGATATGTAGACCATCATGCGTTCAAAATTAGTTTTAGCACCAAGAAGCTATCTTTATTTATTATTTATTTTAAGATATATTTATTGACAACATTCTATAGTTTTGCTTGCCAATCGAGATGTATTGTTTTACATTTCTATTGATTTGGAGTTATTTCCCCTTTTCAGTTCTTTGAGTTGATAATCTCAAGCTAAAGTATACATGCTTACTGATACATCATTACTTGGACCTTTCTCGAGTTTCTGGCTTATTACTGATAACTTTCACTCTTAACATATTTACTGTGTTCCTTAGCATAGCACATGGCATCAAGAGCACGTGAAAACTTGGAGTTTGTGGAGAACAATTCTGCAGATGAAGACCGTGATACTGATGTGGAAAGAAATGTTGCTCCATCAAATAATGATGAAGTATACATAAACAAGGAGGATTGGCTCAACAACGTCTATGAGCATTGTAATTAGTACATGCAAACTTAATCTCTATTCTATTTTGGCATACAAACTAATTAATATTCTTATGTATACATCCAGATCCTGATGGTCGCATTAAGAGACGCCGTGGACCAACAAAACTGGCACATGTTTCAAATCTTCCAGAAGGGGTTAGAATTGTTGTCAAACTTGACCGCTTCAATGCGCCTATCTCCAAATCTGCTGTAGTTCTTGGGTCGTACTTAGGAACCTTAGTGAAGAAGCCACATCTAGCTCCTCTAAATGTTCTTAAGTGGAATGATGCCATGTTTAAAGAGATATATCATGATAGATTGCTTGCTGCAGTAACGGTATATTTCTAACACTTATGATGTTGGTAAATAAATTGGTTGCATTTATCTTATTATTAAATCTTCCAACTTTTTTCTGTTTTGTAGAGGAAATTTGCAATTAGTCCAAAATCAAAGGATTGGCTTCTGAACCAGTTAGGTAACAAATGGAGGCAGTACAAGGCAAAACTGAAGAAGAAACATTACAATGACAAGTTGCCTATGGAGCGCGTCATGGAAAATGCTCCTGAAACTGTTGAGGAAACTCAGTGGAACACACTTGTTTCATACTGGTATTCAGAAGAGGCTAAGGTAATACTTTCTTGGTCATTTCAATAGTCTACTAATATATTTTACATTAAGTCATGTCCTATTGACACATACTATGATTAATGGTCAGGCAATCAGCAACAAGAATAAAGACAATTCAAAGAATATTAAGTATCCCCACACACTTGGAAGAAAGTTTGCTAGGAAGAGGAAGGAAGTGGTAATTATTGATTGCTTGTTGTGTTTGTCCTTTTAATCCTTTTTTCTCATACTTTGAAATTTATAATACTGTAGGAAGATGTTCTAGGAAGGGAGGTGGACCGAGCAACTTTCTTTGATGAATGTCATAAAACTAAGGATGGTGTGTATGTCAATGCATTAACAGAGGAAAAAATGGTACTGACTCTTTTATAGTTGACTGACTATGCATAATTTAGAGGACTGTTGTTTATACCTTTCATATATACTAAGAAATCAATATGCATATCCTAGTATTTCGATGCTTGAATGCTTCATGAGTTATTGGTTCATAGTGAAAGCCACTGGTCATTCATAGGATGAATATCAAGCTTGAAGCCATATAAATGCTCCATCAGTATGTGTTGTGATCCTTCTCACAGGATGATTAGGAAAAGAGAGTATTACTGTTGGATAAATATTTTAAGTAGTGTCTTGATTGTAGTATTTAATTACTATTCTATTGCCTGGTGTAGTTTTCATGCTACACTAAATGAAACATGCATGTGCTTGTGTTATTACTATTTTCTTGTTGGATCTAGTGTAGACAGAACTTACTCTTTATAGTCTTTCCAATATCCTCTACATGAGTTTGTCATCGTTCACTCTTCATAATTACGCTCGCCCTCTAATATATTTTTTTAGAATGAGGTATACATGAAATTGGCTGAGAAAAAATTAGATGGACATGAACTTATGGAGGAAGACTATGAAAAAGCTATGAAAGATGTATTTGGGAAGGACCACCCTGGTCGTGTCCGTGGGATGGGTCCAACAATTACCCCATCAAAGTACTTTGGTGGAAGGTTTTTCACTTTGTCAAAAGATGAATCAGGAAGCTCTCGTACTGCACAAGATATTATGAAGTTTGTGTTGTCTTATCTTGCCGAGAAATACCCAGAAGATGACCTGTTTTCGCGCCTACCACCACACCTTAGTAGGCAGCTGGTACGTACAAACTGAACTATATTTATGCTCACACTTGCAAATTCCTATTACACATTCAACGAATCAGAAAAGTAAAATGTTTTTTTCTTTGAATGCTAGGTTGCTGACAGAAAGAGGGTTCAGTTGTCGCATAGCAATTCAGCATCGATTTCTGGCGAGTCATCTGAAGGAAGCCGGGAATAGAAAATATCTACCTGGAAGTGGAATCTTGCTACATAGAATTACAAATATATATTAGAAAATACACACCCGTTAGTCAAGAGTTGCACTTCTGATGTTAGTTCTTTGCTGAACTATTTCGTTGTACCTTAACTGATTTGATTTGTGTTGTGGATGAACAATATGCGTAAATTTGTCTTTTTCCTCCAATACTTTGTGCCATTTATCTTGCCAATTTGAAATGATTAGCGATTTATGTGTCAACCTGTTTGGAACATGATCGATTATTTTGTGGACACATATTGAGAATAATGTATGTATAATTCAGGGATAGAGATATAGATACTTTCTGTGGCTAGATATTATACAATACCTGTAAAAAAAGCGAAATGACAGTATAAAGTAGAGACGGGTGTTACCATGGAGAAAACCGTGTCTACAAAATGATACCCGTCTCTAAGGATCTAATCTCATATTTTGCATTTCAAACTAGAGACGGGCACAATTTGAAGTAGAGGCGGATTTTTGGCATGTCAAGCAGATTTAATTCAAATTTCAATCCACCACGTAGAGATGGATTGGACCGTGTCTACTGGTCGTCTCTAGTTGTAGACATGGTTATCGAAACCGTCTTTATGTGTTTGACACGGAGGCTATGGCAACGCCCTTGGGACGGGTAGTAGAACTGTCTCTAGACCTTGTAGAGACGGGTAAAACCGTGGTTACGAGACATAAAAACCGTCGCTACAGGCTGTTTTTGTTGTAGTGTTTAACTGCAAGTTTTATTTGTTTTTTTAAGGAATGATGAATCAGCTTGATTGCTAAGTTGCAAAATTTTATGCTATTTTGGCAGATGGATAGAAGCTGGATTACAAAAGGAGCTAGAAGGTTTTCGAGGGAACATGTCAAGGGAGTGGAAGAATTTATGCAGTTTGTTCGCTCAAGATTTTCTCCGGATGCTGTCATTTTTTGCCCGTGCCGCCAATGCCTGAACCGTAAAAAACAACCCCAAGGAATAGTTGAAGATCATTTGCTTATTTATGGGATGGCCAGCACATATGATAGGTGGATCCATCATGGAGAAGTTTTGCATGTAGAATCTCAACATGCTGAAGTTGATGCCCAGCCACAACATGGTCGTGATGATGACATTGATTTTATGGAACAAGTTTTGCAAGAGAATGCAGGTTTGGAGGAAGAGGATGGATATGAAGATGATAGAATTCCTGACCTATTGAAGGATCTGTACAATTCTGAAGACCGTGTTGATGGACAGAAATCAATGTTTGCCGAGGTGTTTGAGGAGGCGAAGCGGTCTGCTGTTGAAGGGGGCAAATTTTCAAGGTTTACCTTCACCGTGAAATTACTCCATGTCAAGTCTTTCTACCGGATTAGCAATGCTGCATTTAACGCGATACTCAATCTTTTGACCTTGCAATTCCCTCATAGCGGTGTTCCCAAGTGTTATGATGAAGCTTTTCGCATAAGCAGGAAGTTGGGGCTAGGTTATGTTTCAATACATGTCTGCCCAAATAACTGCATCTTGTTTCGGAATGACTATGAGAAGTATGACAACTACCCAAAATGCAATGCCTCGAGGTGGAAAGATGCTGATGGGAAAAGGTCGATACCGCAGAAGGTTTTGAGGCATTTTCCTTTGAAGCCAAGGCTGAAGCGGATGTTTCTCTCGAAGAAATCGTCAGAGGAGGTTCAGTGGCACAAGCTCAAGCGGCAGCCTGTGGAAGATGAGCTGAGCCATCCAGCGGACGGAGAGGCATGGAAAGATGTTGACAGGAAATATGAAAATTTTGCCGAAGACCCAAGGAACATAAGACTTGGCCTTGCCACGGATGGCTTTAATCCGTTTGGGAACATGGCCACGTCATATAGCATGTGGCCGGTTTTTGTGGTGTCGTACAACCTGCCCCCATGGGCATGCATGGATCAGTCCAACTTTATGATGGCATTGCTTATCCCGGGTCCAGAGTCACCAGGAAAGGATTTTGATGTCTTTATGGAGCCCCTCGTAGAAGAACTGCTCGAGCTGTGGAATGGTGTACCTAATACCTACGATGCCTTGACTCCCAACAAGTGTTTTACTTTGCGTGCTGTAGTCATATGGTGCATACATAATTTTCCAGCACTACACACTTTGTCGGGGAGGATCACAGCGGGTTATCAGGCCTGCGTGCGCTGTGACAAAAATCCTTGCTCATTGAGGATAAGGAACAAGATCTGCTTTATTAGGCATCGTCGATTTCTTCCTCGAAACCATCACTGGCGAAGAAGCACAGAATTTAATGGTGACACTGAAACCCGCGACCAGCCGGCAGAATTCACTACGGAAGAGCTGGAGCAGCAACTTGAAAAGGTCAGAGATGTGAGGCCGGGAAAGCTTGTAAGGAAAAGGAAGCGTGAAGAAGGTCAATGTTGGGACCGAAGGTCTGTTCTGTGGGACCTGCCATACTACCCTCATCTCAAATTGAGGAATAATCTCGACGTAATGCACATTGAGAAGAACATATGTGATAATCTGCTCGGAACATTCCTAAACATTGAAGGGAAGACAAAGGACACCGTGAACTCTAGGCTTGATCTTGAAGACATGGGCATAAGGGAAGAGTTGCATCTAAAGCCTAAAGGTGAAGATAAATTTGAAATGCCGCCAGCATGGTATACAATGAGTAATGAAGAAAAGCGTGCATTCTGTGACTTCATCATAGCGGTGAGATTTCCAGATGGTTACGCCGCTAACCTTGCAAAGTGTGTTTCCCCTGATGGATGCAAGATGCATGGGTTGAAAACTCATGATTGTCACATACTCCTCCAAAGGATTTTGCCAGTTGGCCTCCGAGGAATCATGCATAAGGATATATATGAAGCGATTGCTGAGCTGGGAAATTTCTTTAGAGAATTGTGTGGCAAAACACTCAAGTTATCTATGCTGAAAAGACTTGAAAAGGAAATCCCAATAATTCTTTGCAAGCTTGAGAAGATCTTCCCTCCCGCCTTCTTCACGGTGATGGTCCATTTGACCGTGCATTTACCAAAAGAAGCGATGCTTAGAGGCCCTGTGCAATACGGTTGGATGTTCCCAGTTGAAAGAAGGATGCTTACATGTAAGCGTTATGTGCGAAACACGGCGAGACCCGAAGGTTCGATTGCTGAAGCGTATGTCGTTGATGAGTGCTTGACATTTTGTTCAAAATACTTTGACAATATGGAAACGAGATGGAATCGCCCGAGCAGAAATAGTGTGAGGGATGATTCGCACAATGGCGATGTCTTGGTCTTCAAGCATGGTGTCAACTTTATCGTAGGGTCTGACTACTTGGACCCTGGTGATGAATATGACAAGATGGTGTGGTTTGTGCTCAACAGTTGCCCCCAGGTCCAGCCATATATAGAGTATGTCATATTTTGTGCACTTGTTATATTTTATCTTCGAGTTGGAAGTAACCTATGTTTTAGCACCAGCATGATGTTTTAACTCTGTATTTTCTCCTTGGGTTGCAGGGTCTGCAAGGAAGAGTTGAGTAAGGAAGAAAGCCGCATCCATGTTGATAAAAGGCTTGCCAAGGGATTTGCCAAATGGTTTAAGAACCATGTGAGATCTTTTAACCATGGAATCCATTGCCACATGATTCTTTTTGTTTGTGTGTGTGTTACTCATCCTGTCTTATTTGTGCATTTGTACCAGATTGGAAATTTTCATGAGGAGAAGAAGGTGAGCGATGATCTCTTTGCTTTGGCATGCGAACCAAATCGGAGAATCAGAGTGTATTCAGCATGTATCGTCGATGGCGTCCGGTACCACACTCTTGATCGCGAGATGAACCGAAAGACACAGAACAGTGGAATCGTCACCGAGGGAGATCATGATGGTGAGGAGATGGACTTCTATGGTCAGCTGAGAAGTATCATTAAGTTGCAGTATAACTCAAGCGGAGGCATCGATCGTTCGGTTGTCTTATTTCGGTGTGACTGGTTCGATCTCGGTGGAAGGAAGAACCCTGGACTGAGAGATGATGGACACTTCAAAAGCATCAACACTGCAAGGTTCTGGTATAAGGCTGATCCTTTTATTCTGACAACACAAGCAACAAAGGTATTCTATCTGCAAGACACCAATTTGAAGGGAAATTGGCGAGTTGTGCAAAAGTTCCAGCATAGACACTTGTGGAGTGTTAAGGAAACTGAAATGGAAAATGGTCTCGGTGGTGGTGGCCTAACATACCAGGATGATGACTGTAAGGAAGTTCCGGTGCAGCCACGTGAAGCCAATGTCCAAACCAGATTGCGAAGGGGCCAGCAAGAACTTGTGATTGTGGATGCTGCAGTTGTAGAAGGCATTAAGAAAAAAAGAAAGGTGGTTGTGGATGGACATGAAAGTGAGGATGAGGATGATACGGCGTTCCAATACTGTAGCGAGGATGAGGAAAACATGACTAGCCATAGAGGTCATGGTCTCGGCATATACGACGATGAAGGTAAATATATTGAGCATTCATGCTTGTACCTTATTGTTCATGTAAATATGTGTCACATGGTTTATCATATTTGAAAATATATGTCAAATGGAACTTGGTTGTTGGATCAACATGGAACTGATGTGCTTGTCATATTTGTATGCAGATTGAAGGTTAATTCAACTTGTTACTTGATGTGGGAAGGATCCTGATGGAGCTTTGTAAATTATTTGTTTATGGATCATGTATTTGAAAAGGATGCTGATGGAGCATTTGTCCCCAAATAATGAGCATTTGTCTCGGCTGTTGAAATTTGTAAACTGCAATGTTGTGTAACTTGTAAACTGCAATGTTGAAATTTGTAGACCTGCTGTTGTGTCAAAATTTGTAAACCTGCTGTTGTGTTGAAATAATGGAGCTTTTCTCTGTCTCAGCTGCTGCTGTCTGTTTTTTCAGAAATAACCAAAAAAAAGTGTGTGGCCTGGGACTTGAACACAGGACCTTCGGAATGAGCTATCGAACATGGAACCACTAGGCTATCTAAAGTATCTTGTTGATAGTGATACGCAAGTCCTTTTGTTTATAACCATTTGTGTATTTTAAAAAAAAGGAAAAATTACAGAAACTTTTTGCATTGATCAACATATTGCATTCAGCAGCAAATTATAGGAACTTTTGCATTGATCAACAGATTGCATTCATCAGCAAATTATTGCACGATTCATTCAGGAATTACTTAAACGCATTTCATAAAACCATTGCAGCCAAAAGCTCCAGGTTCACAGCCAAAAGCTCCAGGTTCATCAGCATTACAGCAAGTTCAACTAAAAGTAAACAATGCATCTAACAAGCCAAAAGCTCCAGGTTCAGGAATTAGTCACTGTGGAAATAGATAGCAATAAAGATCAAGAAAATATGCTACGGATCTATACCATTTTTCCTTTCTTTTCTATGACATGTGATTCCTGCAAAGTGCATATGTAGAAAGGCTTGGTTGGTTTCTTCTCAGCACAATAAGCCTTCAGAAAAGCCGCCTGCTTCTGGTCCAGTGCCACGGTGTTTCCAAACTCACAGCATGCTGCATACGCGCCATGGCCCTTCTTATTCGGCCCTACAAGCAAGGGCCAACATATGTAAATATATGAAGAACTCAAGAGAGCATGCAAAGGCCAACATATGTAAATATATGCACTTCAAGAGAGCAGCAACACGAGTCATACCCAGGATGGTCTTGCTCCGTGGGCACCCTTCATCGTCACTGATGTCAATTGCCTCAATTGGCTCAGTCTTCATCGTCACTGAAGAAGAGATGGTATATCATATTTACAGAACCTCCTCGTCATGACAGAGAGGGAAAAACAGACAAAGAAACATAGAACTTAATTTGAGATGAGTAAACAACGCAACTTCATCACCACTTGATCAGAAACTAGGAAGGACGATCAGTACCATTTACTACTAAAGCATGATGAGTAAATCAACAAGGTTCTCGGCCAATATAAACACCAGAACAGTTCTTCAAGTAGAAAACAACATACTTCAGTACCACCACCACCATTTGGTACTGAATTCAGGCAACACTGAGCAAGCAATTATTTTACCACCACCATTTGGTTGTCATAATCATGTAAACGCTACAACTACAAACTGCTACACTTACTTTTTTTCCAAGAAGTCTATAAACGCAAGAATTGCACGTGACAGTGAGCAAACAACCAACGATCAGTACCAATTACAACTAAAGCATGAGGAAATTAACAGAATTCATGACCAGTTTCACCACCAAAGCAGTTCATCAGAGGAACAATGGAGAATCAGAAGTAAAACTAAATCAGAGGTTAAAGAAAAGCAAATCAGAGGATAAACCTGAGCAAGCAATTATTTTACCACCACCATTTGGTTGTCATAATCATGTAAACGCTACAACTACAAACTGCTACACTTACTGTTCTTCCAAGAAGTCTATAAACGCAAGAATTGCACGTGACAGTGATCAAACAACCAACGATCAGTACCAATTACAACTAAAGCATGAGGAAATTAACAGAATTCATGACCAGTTTCACCATCAAAGCAGTTCATCATAACGAAACTTACAAGATTCATGACCAATTTCGACCACCAAAACAGTTCTCACAAGGCGAAATCAACAGGGTTCATGACTAACAGGGATCAGACAAGCAAAACAGGACATCACCACATCAACCAAGGCGTCTCTCAACTCCACTCGCCATCAGCAATATTACTACTAGGAACTAGGATTACTGCAAGTCTGCAACTACTCTCGATCGGTGTCTCTCCTTACTCGATCTACACGTCCATCGTCGGAAGAAGCCGCGGAGGAGGACCGAATCGTTGCCCTAACCCTAACCCTAACGAGGATAGAGCGGAGCAGGGAAGGGGGTGAGCAGGAAAGGGGGACTTACCCAGATCCCTCCGCCGGCGAGCACCTCGAGAGCAGGGAAGAAGTGGGGAGTGGGAGACGGGGAGACAGAGAGAAGTGGGGAGTGGGAGACGGGGAGACAGGGAGAGGGAGCGAGCACCTCTCCATTTTATATTTTGTTAGTCTATGAAAATAAAAGACAGTGTGTTAGTAGTCTATCAAAAACAAAAATAAAAAAATTGTTTAGAAAATAAAAAATAAGTAAAATTTTATTTCAAAAACAAAAGTAAAAGTAACCCACCCTTTCAAAATGCAAAAAGGAGTTGTTTTTTGTGATACAAAAGAACCCACTTCCCATGAGCTGGAATTGGGCAGAATTTGAACTACACGTCCATCGTCGGCCTCCCGTTTTTTTTTTTAAAAATCATTTCTAATTTCGCAGCTACACATTTCATCATGGATCCACCAAGTGCCTTGCATGATTTAACCTCGAGACACGAACGGCCAACACTCGTCATCTCGCCCGAATTCCAAGACGGCGGGCATTACCTTTCGGGTCTAGGTGTTGAATCTTGATGAACTCTTGGTGTATCTATGTTGAAATAGGTACTTGTGCATCTAAAAATGATTTTTCCAAAAAATCATGAGGAAACTACGAGGGGCCTATAGTTCAAATTCTGCCCGGTTCCAGCGGAATCGGCAGAAATTTGTCTTTTTCAAAAGAGGTGTGTTTTGAGCTATTGAGAGGTAGGAATTTTGTTATTTGAACATGAAATATGACATAATATATTTAGAATTTTACTTTGTACAATTTTGCAACATATTTTTGGTAGGTGCTTCACAAAAAAACCCTTTTTTACACTCCGAAGATGGAAAATGATGTTTTTATTCAATGAAAAATAAAAGTTTCTTCGTGAACATTGTTAGTTGTTCCATTATGCATGCTTTTGTAGAATATGGGCACATTTCAACAAACTACGTCCTGGTGGTGGCCATAACATCCGTCATCTCGCCCGAATCCCAAGAATCTTCGGAGGAGATAGCTCATTTCTGTGAACACTTTTTTCGCGACAATTGCCGTATTGCAAGTTTATTATTTTTGGTGGATACTAGGACATATATAATGACACCACGCGAAGGCCTTGCATCGTTTCGAGTTTTTTTGAATTTTCTGGAATTTTCTAAGCCAGTTTCAGAAAACGGTCAAAACGGGGGACATGACCGTTCGTACCTAGGTGTTGAATCTTGATGAACTGTTGGTGTATCTATGTTGAAATAGGTACTTGTGCATCTAAAAATGATTTTTCCAAAAAATCATGAGAAAACTACGAGGGGCCTATAGTTCAAATTCTGCCCGGTTCCAGCGGAATCGGCAGAAATTTGTCTTTTTCAAAAGAGGTGTGTTTTGAGCTATTGAGAGGTAGGAATTTTGTTATTTGAACATGAAATATGACATAATATATTTAGAATTTTACTTTGTACAATTTTGCAACATATTTTTGGTAGGTGCTTCACAAAAAAACCCTTTTTTACACTCCGAAGATGGAAAATGATGTTTTTATTCAATGAAAAATAAAAGTTTCTTCGTGAACATTGTTAGTTGTTCCATTATGCATGCTTTTGTAGAATATGGGCACATTTCAACAAACTACGTCCTGGTGGTGGCCATAACATCCGTCATCTCGCCCGAATCCCAAGAATCTTCGGAGGAGATAGCTCATTTCTGTGAACACTTTTTTCGCGACAATTGCCGTATTGCTAGTTTATTATTTTTGGTGGATACTAGGACATATATAATGACACCACGCGAAGGCCTTGCATCGTTTCGAGTTTTTTTGAATTTTCTGGAATTTTCTAAGCCAGTTTCAGAAAACGGTCAAAACGGGGGACATGACCGTTCGTACCTAGGTGTTGAATCTTGATGAACTGTTGGTGTATCTATGTTGAAATAGGTACTTGTGCATCTAAAAATGATTTTTCCAAAAAATCATGAGAAAACTACGAGGGGCCTATAGTTCAAATTCTGCCCGGTTCCAACGGAATCGGCAGAAATTTGTCTTTTTCAAAAGAGGTGTGTTTTGAGCTATTGAGAGGTAGGAATTTTGTTATTTGAACATTAAATATGACATAATATATTTAGAATTTTACTTTGTACAATTTTGCAACATATTTTTGGTAGGTGCTTCACAAAAACCCCTTTTTTTACACTCCGAAGATGGAAAATGATGTTTTTATTCAATGAAAAATAAAAGTTTCTTCGTGAACATTGTTATTTGTTCCATTATGCATGCTTGTGTAGAATATGGGCACATTTCAACAAACTATGTCCTGGTGGTGGCCATAACATCCGTCATCTCGCCCGAATCCCAAGAATCTTCGGAGGAGATAGCTCATTTCTGTGAACACTTTTTCGCGACAATTGTCGTATTGCAAGTTTATTATTTTTGGTGGATACTAGGACATATATAATGACACCACGCGAAGGCCTTGCATCGTTTCGAGTTTTTTTGAATTTTCTGGAATTTTCTAAGCCAGTTTCAGAAAACGGTCAAAACGGGGGACATGACCGTTCGTACCTAGGTGTTGAATCTTGATGAACTGTTGGTGTATCTATGTTGAAATAGGTACTTGTGCATCTAAAAATGATTTTTCCAAAAAATCATGAGAAAACTACGAGGGGCCTATAGTTCAAATTCTGCCCGGTTCCACCGGAATCGGCAGAAATTTGTCTTTTTCAAAAGAGGTGTGTTTTGAGCTATTGAGAGGTAGGAATTTTGTTATTTGAACATTAAATATGACATAATATATTTAGAATTTTACTTTGTACAATTTTGCAACATATTTTTGGTAGGTGCTTCACAAAAACCCCTTTTTTACACTCCGAAGATGGAAAATGATGTTTTTATTCAATGAAAAATAAAAGTTTCTTCGTGAACATTGTTATTTGTTCCATTATGCATGCTTTTGTAGAATATGGGCACATTTCAACAAACTATGTCCTGGTGGTGGCCATAACATCCGTCATCTCGCCCGAATCCCAAGAATCTTCGGAGGAGATAGCTCATTTCTGTGAACACTTTTTCGCGACAATTGTCGTATTGCAAGTTTATTATTTTTGGTGGATACTAGGACATATATAATGACACCATGCGAAGGCCTTGCATCGTTTCGAGTTTTTTTGAATTTTCTGGAATTTTCTAAGCCGGTTTCAGAAAACGGTCAAAACGGGGGACATGACTGTTCGTACCTAGATGTTGAATCTTGATGAACTGTTGGTGTATCTATGTTGAAATAGGTACTTGTGCATCTAAAAATGATTTTTCCAAAAAAATCATGAGGAAACTACGAGGGGCCTATAGTTCAAATTCTACCCGGTTCCAGCGGAATCGGCAGAAATTTGTCTTTTTCAAAAGAGGTGTGTTTTGAGCTATTGAGAGGTAGGAATTTTGTTATTTGAACATGAAATATGGTATAACAACCTCATAATTTTACGGGGCACAATTTTGCAACATATTCTTGGCAGGTGCTTCACAAAAAACCCCATTTTAAGCACTCCGAAAATGGAAAATGGTACTTTTATTCAATGACAAATAAAACTTTGTTCGTCAACATTGTTCTTTGTTCCATCATGCATCTTTGTGTAGAATATGAGAACATTTCAACAAACTATGTCCTAGTGGTGGCCATAACATCCGTCATCTCGCCCGAATCCCTAGAATTTCCCTCCACTTCTTTTATGGGGCTTCACAAAATCCACAACGCCGCCTCATGCATCTTCTCCTTTGCTTCCATGGTGCCGCCACCGCCACCGCACGCGAGATCCGCCTAAAAATCCCTCCACTTCTTTCCCCGAACCTAGACTGCCGCCACCGTCACCGCCATATTTTTTGTATTAATTATTTTTTTACAACACAATCTGATTTCCCTCCTATTTTAAATAATGCTATTTTTGTATTAATTAATTGTTTTGACAACGCGATATTGTTTTAAACAATGTCTACCTATTTATTTGATGACAAAATAGTAATGTCTCCCTCCTAATTTCCCCACCCCAAAATTCCCGCACTAAAATTTCCCCACCCCAAAAAAATTCCCGCACAAATTCCCCCCGCAGCAAAATTTTGGACACACGCGGCGCCTAATTTCCCACGCATCCGGACCCACGCGGGAGAAATCCCCGTCTCATTTCCTCTCTCTCCCCGTCGCAATCCCCAAATCCCCTCTCTCCCCGTCTGCCCGTCGCAATCCCCCACCAAAATCCCCAATCCTCCTCACACTCCCTGCCGCAATCCACCCCGACGACGAAGAAGGAGACAACGACGACGGCGACAGGCGGGTAGCAACGACGGCGACTGAAGGGTAGCGACGACGGCGACAGGAAGCTAGATCGACAACATCGACATCTCAAGATCCCCAATCCTCCTCTCACTCCCTGCCGCAATCCACCCCGACGACGAAGAAGGAGACGACGACGACGACAGGCGGGTAGCAACGACGGCGACAGAAGGGTAGCGACGACGGCGACAGGAAGCAAGATCGACGACATCGACATCTCAAGATCTATGACGGCAACAACATCGTTCCACAACACGTCGACGGTGATTTCCCGCGTCCTTCTCCTTAGATCCTCCCGTCCTCGATTTCCTCTGGACCCTCCGATGCCATGTTCTAGGGTTATGGTTCCGTTTATCTGCTTCAGCCATGTCCTTCTAGCCATGTCCGTGCATTCGTTCACTTTGATGCGCCATGACCCTCCGATGCCATGTTCTAGGGTTAGGGTTCCTATTTTAAATCTGCGGAGAGATTGTTTTCGGTTTGCTACATCCATCCATCCAGAGGGATCTCAAGTCACTTTGATGAGCAAATAACGATGTGTGCTGCGTTCCATCAATTCTTGGTAGTATTATGGTGTCCTGTGGAGTTGTTTGCATCTTGGGCTGTGAGGAGCTATAACTTGTTGTGTTTATGATGTTTGAATTAAACGTGCCCCCTTTTTGCAATCAAATCTGCGCACTTGTTAGCTCTCAAGACTGTAGTAATACAATAGGAACGTTTGAATCGTGGAGTACATTTATAGTGTTCACCAAGTAGTGCAGATATGTTGTTGTGCTTACAACAAGTTGTGATGCATGATATTGTTTGTGGTTCCTTGCCGGCTATGTTGTTTCCTACACACAGACTTGTAGTATTTGTTGTCAGATATATGTTGATGCACTACAGCCTTATGAAAAAGTTGGTCTTCATATTCGTTGTCAGCTATTAATTGCACACTTGTGCCTTGTCCACGTAAAGAGAGGTAAAATAATTCGTTTCCGGATATTTCATTCAGCAGGGGCTTCCAATCTCACTTGTTTCTGAAGTTTGTATTGACCAAGACATGCCTGTCGATTCTGGAGTCGGCAGGATACAGGCATCTTGATCGTAGGCTGGCTGTCGATTCTTGTTTCTGAAGTTTGTATTCACCAAGACATGCATCTTGTTTCTGAAGTTTCTGAAGTTTGTATTCACCAAGACATGCCTGTTATTGATTCAGTGTTAATGGAACTTTAGTATTATCCACCACTATCTGAAGACTACAGTTTTGTTGATATTGTAATACGAAAGTAATTCTGAAGACATGTATATCTGCCTGCTATCATCGTGTGGCATATGGTTCAGTGTAGCAATATTGGTCATAGTTATGCATGGGCATTTACAAATACGTCATGATTGTTTTGTTGATATTGATTCTGTTTGAGGATGTGAGACGCTACTAGTTACTAGCATATCATATGAGATTCTGGGTTGCTGCATAACATAGGAGTTATCTTCAGTTCCTTTCCTTTTAGCTGCTGGTTCCAATAGATGCAGGCCATGTATTTATATATTGGTACAAGTTCTGCATAAATATACACATGCATAATACTAGGGTTATTAATCGGGAATATTACTTGCAACCAAATACACATATAGGTGCTGATATAACTATTATATGCATAGCCATCTTTGAAAAAGATACTTAACCTGTCCTAAAGTAGAAAACTGCTTTGTTGCTCTGTTATTCCTAGCACTGTTTGTTTTTTAAATTGGAAATAAACCTTGTCATTTGTGCACAAATGCATAGATATGAGCTCGTACTAAGTTGACTAGCTTATCTTAACTATGTCTAACTTTTCATCGTTGACTTCATGCATGCTAGGTGGAAAAGTCTTGCAATTTAGCAATGCAAGAACAACTATAAGGATTTGTGTTCATTCTGTTTTGCAAGCTATTACCACACTGGATCCAACCCCTTGAGATTAGCCATGACAAAGAAGACAAGAAAGACTAAGTTGGCTGGTATTGAACCTACTCTTGTGATTATGCTGCTAATTTGTATAGTGCTATGTGTCTTCGTGCTAACACTCGAAATGTGCCTGTTGTATTCCTGTTGTATTTTGATTGTATGTTTGGTTGTATTTTTATTGTGCTTTGATGGTCTGAATATTCCTGTTGTATTTTTGATTGTGTTGTTTCTCTACTAGCTAGGATTTAATGAAAATACAAACATGATAGCATACCTTTGTTTTCTTTGCTTGTATTTTCGGTTTAATCTGAAGTGCTATCACATGACATGATGTTATTCTACTAGGACTAAAAGTAAATAAAGATGATAAAATGCCTTAGATGTTTGTGTTGGCTTGCTTGTCCATGCATTTCAACCAACCATCTAATGGACATGTCTTTTTATTCTTGTAAAGAAGCACCTCCCGCTGAGTATGAGAAGGTTAGGGCTAGAACTATGATGCAGAACAACCAGATGTTACGGTCTCTTGGCATTGCCGCAATAGTAGGGATGATTAGGAAAAGTAATGGTGTTCAAGAAGGTAGTAGTGTTGGAAATTACGAGTCAGCATCTGCCATCCCACAAGGAGAAAGCTCAGACTACAATCCTAGCGAGGACGAAGTTAATGATGGTGATGAAGTTGATGAGACTTTAGTGGAGAAGACTGTAATAAAGGTGCAAATCTTGTTCTTGTTTGGAGGGGTGGGCTATTTGTTTGTTGTCTGATTTCTTATTGCTGTAGTCTGTCCTCACACAATTTTCTTACTTGGTCATCTAATGTTTTTTGCTTGCTGTTTTCCTTCAGTCTAGGAGGAAGAAGGCAGCTGTTAAGAAGACGAGCAATAGGAAGAAAGACTTTGAACATACTCCCCCAATGGCTCCAGGCAGAGTTGTGGGCTTAGACCCGGAAGCAAGAAAGAGAATGCTCCAAACAGATGAACCTGCTGCTAGAGTAACAAGACACAAGCACAACCAGCAGCAAGCTCTCATCCATCAGGAAAGCGCGCTGCACAGGGATCCGGAGAGCTCACTGCACAGGGATCGGGAGAGCTTGCTGCAAATGGATGATGAGTTGTTGTCAATGCAGGAGGAAACCTTTGTTCACATGGACCTCGGCGTAAACTCCCCTGTCATTTCTGAAGAATCCCAGAAGTCAATGGGTGATAAAGGCAAGTGTAGCTAGTACCTTTCTTCTGCTATTAGTTCATTTTCATGATGCAATGCATGTTTGCTTAAATTGATGGTTCTGTGTACCTATTTTAGGTGGTGCTGTTGTGGTGAAGAATTACAGAACTGGTTCTGGGTTAGATAAGCTGACAAAAACGTTGGGAGCTAAGGTGAGAATTGAGATTGCTCCAGGAATGAAGCGTCCGGAGATGCCCGTTCAGGATGCAAAGCTGCATCGGAGGGTGGCCTCATCGCAAGAACTCATATGCCGATTCTTCCACATTTCAAAGAATACAAGAAGGACAAGACCCTTGTGAAGGATTACATCGGCAAAGTTGCTGTAAGCTAACTTGTCCATTGGATGATTCTGTTATATCTTCTCTGTCAAAATCCTCATATACTTACTAATCTTGTGATTGCTTTGATTGCTAGGCAAATTTTGAGATGGACACTGAGTCAGATGACATTCGAGGCGCGTGCACTGATATTCTCAAGAATGTGTTGAAGAACAGACGCCATCTCATCAAGAAGAAGTATTTTGATCCGGTAGCAGCAAGTGAGATCATCATCAAGTCTCCTGTTCGTTACCTAACAGATGCTCAATGGCAAAGTCTGGTGAAGCAGTGGTCAAGTCCTAAACACAGGGTAAGCATGTACAATTGCTCTCTTTTCCCAATGAAACCTGTGTGATTCCCTTTACTTAACGGGAAATATAATAAAACGTGTGAATTTGTAGGAGACATGTCAGAAGAACAAGACTAACCGGGAAGCTGTCAAGCTTGGTCAGAGAATTGGTTCCCGCTGCTATCTAACCCATATGCATGCAGTTGTAAGATATATTTTCATTCTTGCTTTCCTGTAGACATAACTTGCTTGTAACAAAATCTTATGTTGGATTCTTGTGGGCAAACATTTCAGAAAGAGGAACGCAAGGGTGAAGTCGTGTCAGCAATCGACATGTTCAAGGCCACCCACCACAGCAAGAAAGATGGCTTCTCCGAGCCTGTTAAAGATGCTATAGTAAGTGTTGTTTGTAGAATGTATAGATGAAAAGTACTTCATTTAATCCTGTGTTGTGCAGGTGGCGCCTATGGCAATTTGTAACGTCCATTCTAATGTGTTTGCTGCATTGATCTCTGACTAGTTTGTAATTAAGTTATACTGGGCCCCTTTTACTTTTTACCATGGATAGTAATTTGCATAGGCACTTTTGCATACTACTAGTATTTCATTTTTGCAGTTCCTTGAATTTGAATACCATGGATAATATGTACAGTGTGCTATAAATGTTGACCTGCAGATCGATTGCAGTGTATGACCATCACATCTTTTGCTGATATATTTGGCCGCCTGCGCATGCATGCATACACATATCTGAGATAGTATATCTACAATTTTGTACCGGTCTGCATGGACGTAATCTTCGGTTAATTACTATGTCTCTGAGATAGTTTTGTACCGTGCTCTATATACATTCCTACAGAGCCCCTTCATATGTGAGATAATTACTATGTCTGCATAGAGTTAGTGAAATCCATTACCTGTTTGAGCTTTGTAGGTGTGCAACCCCTTCATATGTGTAGAGGTAGCGTTTGCTATTACGGTTTTCAGAATTGATTGCTTTCCTTTCATTATTTTGGCCTGTTACTTTTTCACAATATGTCCATGTGCTCCGATTATTTTGGACAGTGGCCATTGCTGCCTTAGAATACTGTGATTTTGGACATGGATACTTTACTGTAAGTTTTAATTATGCGTAGAAGATTTGTTTTATTTCTTCTCCGATGATGCACTGGAATTAAAGATTTGTTGTGTCTCTTATTCTTCTTTTATGTCAGATTATTGTTGATCTGATGTATATATGACTACTTCAGGCTAAAATGGAGGAAATGATGATTGCACCTGTACTTGATGGTGAAGCGCCCAAGTCTGATGTTGCGGTTGTTGCGGAAGTTCTGAGTGAGAAATCAAAGTTTCTGAAGAATGTGGGCCTGCAGCCATACTCTACTAACAAGTGCAGCAAGTCCACGGCTGCTGTTTCAGCTCATGTGATTGATCTGGAAGGGAAGCTGGAGAAATCGCAACAGGAAGCAAAAGAGATGCGTGAAGAGATGGCTGCCATGAAGAAGAAAGCGGAAGAAGCTGAAGCGGCACAAGCCGAACGTGACAAGTCTTACCAGTTGTTGCTCAAGAGGACAGAAGAAAATGATGCTAGGTACAGCCACATGATGGCATTGCTTCAAGGTAATGTGGCTATTGGGAACTAGTCTGTTGGCATTTTGAGATGTTGAGGCAAGTTGAAACTTGGTACAAGTGTTACTGGGAGGTAGGCAGTAGGATCGGTCTTGTCGCATTTTGAGATGAAGTTGGAACTTGTCGTTTTTTGTGATGTTGCTGGGAAGTAGGCAGTGCTGTGAAGTTGGTATACAAGTTGGTACAAGTGAACTTGTCTATTTTGTAATGTGCTGTGAAGTTGAGCTTGTTTTTTGTGAAGTTGGTGCTGTGAACTTGTCTATTTTGTAATGTGCTGTGAAGTTGAGCTTGTTTTTTGTGAAGTGTAGTGTGCTGTGAACTTCTGTAATGTGTTGTGAACGTTCTCTATTTTGTAATGTGCTTGTTGAACTTCCAGGTTTGAGCTGATGAATATGGTTTCCTGTATGCAATCAATTATATGGACCATGGCCCAACATTCCACAAGCCCAGAAATATATGGACCATGGCCCAACAATGTTGTGAAATATATGGAATGGATGAATAATTACAAAAAATCGATGGGCTCCAAAATGGCCACGGCCCAAATTCCTTGACTAAAACTCTCCGGAAAAAAAATAAAAAAATAATGTGGGTCAGAAAACGGACCAAACAAGCCCAGGCCCAACCAAGAAAAGGACCAGCAAAGCCCGAAGTTATTGGGCTAGGCCCACGCAGACCAACAAAATGGACCGGGCTGAATTAGGTCCACGACGATTACATTTCGTCACTATTCTGCCACGTAGGACATGCCACGTCGGCGCTGAGCTGTCCTGGCCGGATTGCTCACGACGATTTTGGATCGTCATAGATTAATGACGTTCCTGTATCGTCGTGGATGTCCATGACGATTCCTACAAAATCATCGTGGTGAACCATTACTGACGCTCGGTTTTCAACGATTTGTTTTTCATCATAAGATCGTCATGGATGATATTTGGTGACGATTCAGTGAAGAAAATTGAGCGTCATGTATCAGCATATTTCTTGTAGTGAGAATATATGGGTGAAAGGGCGACGGCGGTGGGCGCCCGAGGGACCCACACCACCCCAGACGCGGCCAGGGGCGCGCCTCCCTATGGTCTGGCCCCCCTCCGGGCCTCTTCCAGACTCTGTTGAACCTTTAAGAATTCTAAAACTTTCGGGCTTCGAATTTTCCAATTCCGATAATATTTCTAGAACAACTTTTCTGAAACTAAAAACAACAGAAAACAGGAACTGGCTCTATGGCATGTTGTCAATAGGTTAGTCCCGGGAAATCAATTAAAATGACATAAAGTGTAAGGAAAACATGTAGCATATGTCATGAAAAGAACATGGAACATCATAAATTAAGGATACGTTTATGATGTATCAACATCCCTGATACGTCCAAAACGTATCTCCTTTTCCGAACACCTTTCTTATTGTTTTCCTCCAAACTTGTGAGTTTTGGATACCACTAATATGGACTAACGGTGTTTTCAGCAGAATTACCTTGGTGTCTCGTTTTTGTTCAGAAAATCAACTTTCGGAAAATTGCCCAGAAAAGACCTCATTGAGCTTATATCACTAGAGAACCCAGGGAGCCAGAAGGACACCTGGAGGGGGCCAGGAGGGGCCCAGACCACCCCTGGGCGCGCCCCCCCTAGGCCGCGCCGCCAGGTGGTGTGGGGCCACCTCCACCCCCTCGGGCTCCCCTTTCAACTACATATGCCCCGAAAACCTAAAACGCGAGGGGGTTTGTCATATTCCACAGAAACACAACAGAGCGCCGCCGCCACCTCGAAACTCAATTCGGGGATCAGAAGTTCCTATTCTGGCGCCCTGCCGGGACGGGGATTCGAAGGAGATCATCGCCATCGACACCGCCACCTCTTCTCCATCAACCATCCATGATACCCCCTCCATGTGTGAGTAAACACCGATCTAGGGTAAGAGGGATGGAAGGTATTGGATGAGATCGATCATGTAATAATGCCAGATTGTTAGAGCATAGTGCCTAGTATCCATTGTTAGTGTTTTCTACCGTTGTTGTAACTTGTTATGCTTAATGCTTGTCACTAGGGCCCGAGTGCCATGATCTCAAATCTGAACATGTTATTGTTTCATGAGTATAATTATGTTTCTTGATCATATATGCAAGTTGTTTACACATCTCATTGTCCGGAACCCGAAACCCCAAAGTGACAGAAATTGGGACAACCGAAGGGGATGGTTTTGATGTGAGGATCACATGTGTTCACGGAGTGTTAATGCTTTGCCTCGGTGCTTTATTAAAAGGAGCACCTTAATTACCAGTAGTTTCCCTAGAGGCCCTGCTGCCACGGGCTGATAGGACAAAAGATGTTGTGCAGGTTTCTCATTGCGAGCACGTATGACTATGTTGGAACACATGTCTATGGTTTGCCTAGAACTTGGATGTTTTATTATTATTATCTGCAATGCCCATGTTTAGCTTATTACATGACCTATGTTATCCATGCAACGCTCATTCATCCATTCCCTCTATGCCTACGGTACTCCCTTCCTGCTGTTTTCCGCGATTGCTACTCCTATTACTATTTCACTATTGTTGTTATTTTACTACTACTGCTGCTATAAAATTGTTACCACTGATAAATTGTTGTGAGAAAGTCTACTTACAGGTGCATCTGAATTGACAACTCAGTTGTTAAGGCATATAAATATTCTTTGGCTCCCCTTGTGTCGAATCAATACATTTGGGTTTTACTTCCCTCGAAGACAGTTTCTATCCACTATACTTGTGGGTCATCAATCCCCAAGCTTAGTTCCTACTCGTCCTCGAGTAGGTAAACGATAAAAACACAAAATTTCTGAGGTGACATGCTACCAACATAAACTTGATCATCTAAATTGTAAAAGCATAAGCATAGCGGAGAACATAGTACTTTAAACACAAGCATGATAGATATAATTCTAACAATGAAACATAGCAATCACTTTTCATCATGAAAAGTAACACAAACAAAAGATCATGAATAATAATGCACTCGAAATTTATACGTTTGTTTCAAGCATAGAGATAACATGGCAAAGTGATATTTCGCTTGTCCTTAAGAGTGGGCAAAACATAAATGCCAGGACACCTTCAAAATTATAGAGGAAGATTAGAACAGATAATTTGAGAACAAAAAATAACACATCATGAATCAATTAATAATGTTTCTGGGACAAATGCACATTAAACTCAGAATGGCAAATCTGATCTATCAACTGTGCATAAGTTAGATGATGGAGACTCAACGTAAAATTAAAAGAAAGGCCCTTCGCAGAGGGAAGCAGGGATCACTCATGTGCTAGAGATTTTTATTTTGTTAATCATAGGTATTGAAAAACATTTTTAGAGAGGTGTATGCTTATGTCAACGAATGATAAATAGAAAATACAGTACGTCACAAGCCAACTAGACTTCACAAGAGCAGCTCCCATATAAGGACACATCTGGGTAGAAGGTCATCCCTCTTTCTCTTTTGTTTACACTATTATGCTTTGACTGATATATCAGGGGCAAAATAGTGAAGAGAATCTGCTGTATTAATTTGGGGCTGGGCACCCCGCTGCCAGCTCTTCTATCAATTGGGTAAGCGGATGAAGCCACTAGTACAGGGTGTGAAAGTCCAATCAACAAGTGAGATAAATATTCTTTATTTACGTCCTCATGAGCTAAAACAGGAGCACACAACAAGAGTAATTTTGAAGGTTTCAAAGGTAACACATGAGCAATTTACTTTGGAGTGGAAGTTAACTACCACATGTAGGTAGGTATGGGGGACACATTTGGCAAACTTTGGTTTTTGGGAGTTGGATGCACGAGTAGAGCTCATACTCAGTACATGTGGAGGCTAGCAAAAGACTGGGAGCGAAAAATCAAGAGAGCAATAATGGCCATAATCATGCATAGCGACAAAAACATCATTAATCAAAGCATAAGTGGTACTAAAAGTTCAAAAACTAAATGATCATATAAGCTATAAGTGAATGGTTTGTATTCATAAACATGGTGTAAGCATGCGCCAAGTCAATAAAATGAAACATTCAAAGGAGAACACCACAACTTTATGCTTCAATATGACAGGAACAACTCATGATTCTTTCAAAGGCACATTAAACACTCTCAGCTATTTGAGACAAATCATGCTACAAAATAACCACTCAGCTTTAGAATTAAAATAACTTCTAGCATGATATGAAAAGGTCTAGCCGCAGTCTATACAAGCTTCTATTTGCACCGTTATAAGAACAAAAATTGTACTTCTTCTTTTCAACACCAAGTAGTTTATATTAAACAAAAACTCTCCAAGAGATACAGCAATGAAACAAAAGAGTACTAACACAAGTCTACCAAAAATTACAGCTCTGAATAAGAGATGCAAGAAAAACATGAGCTCAACAGGAATTTTGCAGGAGCTAGAAGAAAAGCTAAGAATGCGAGCATAACAAGTATTCAAACGAAAAAGCAGAGTGTCTCTCTCCCACACAAATAATGCTAAGTTCCAACTATATTATTGCAGGAAGGAAAACAAAAGAAAAGAAATGAAAACAAAAGAAAAACAAACATACGCTCCAAGTAAATTTCATATGATGTGACCGAATAAAAATACAATTTCACTAGAAGTGACCTGATAAATTGTTGATGAAGAAGGGGATGCCTTGGGCATCCCCAATCTTAGATGCTTGAGTCTTCTTAGAATTTTCTAGGATGAACCACGGGGGCATCCCCAAGCTTTGACCTTGCACTTTTCTTGGTCGCATTATATCACCCTCTTCTCTTGACCCTTGAAAACTTCCTTCACACCACACTCAAAGGAATTCGCATTAGAGGGTTAATGCGACAATAAAAATCCATGGGTTCTGCAAGGGCACAAGTTCTATTGATACTTTTAAACATTAGCTACAGCAACTGATGTTTCGTGAAGCAAAGAAAACCAATTGACATAGTAAAAAGCAAATGCAAGAAAAATGGCAGAATCTGCAAAACCCAGAACATTCTGTAAAGACGAATTTTTTCGGGGCACTTAAGTTACTCAGATCGAAAAACATAAAGAACAATTTTTTTTTCGAATTAGCTGAGGAATAAGCACAATTTTTTTTAGGTCATTTTAATCTTTCTGGAATTTATACGATTTTTTCGGTGGAAGGAGAAATATGTTTCCTGCGCAGAAATCCAAAACCAACTCCAACTTTTGCTAGAAACTTTACTTGGCACAACTAATACATGAAAATAAAGACACAAATGAGTTTCTACAGAAGTATAAAACCCCTTGACTCAACAAAGACAGAGAAAAACAAAGCAAAAATAAAACCATGGGTTATCTCCCAAGAAGTGCTTTTCTTCAACGCCTTTTAGCTAGGCCCGGAAAAGTGGAATCAAGTATTTTCAAATGAAGAAGCATCCAAATTGATAGTTTCCTCCAAAACTCCAATTGTACCAATTGGTACCTTAGACACCCCTGAAGAGGATTCAACATTCAAATCTCTTTTAGACTCACTAAAAGTTTTATTAATTTTAAGCACATTAGGGGATTTTGGTTTAGGTTCCTTGGGGACATACATATTTTTTTTCTCTTTTCCTAGAGAAGGTTTTTCTCTTTTAAACTTAAGAGCAGAAAAGGTTGAGCTTAAAGTTTCCATAGGATCCTCTCATTCACCAATTCACATATTTTGACTATCATGGATATTGCTAGCTTCTAAGACAGTGTGTTTTTTGTTGATACTTACTATTGATTGATTAACTTTGCTAGCATTATAGAGGAAATTTGGAAAGAAATTCTCCATAGAGTTTAGCTTTTTTTATAACATCACCTAAAGTGATCTTAGTTTTAACAACCTTAGTAGGTGGTGTTCCAACTAAACTTTCAATTAGATTATAGGCTTCCAAAGCATGAGTTCCCAGAAAATTACCACCTATAAGAGTGTCTAGAACATACATATACCAGCTAGTAATGCCAACATAAAAATTCCTAGGAAGGATTAAAGTGGAATATTTCTTAGTGCATCTATGATGAGCATCACTTATTCTATACCAAGCATCTTTCAAACTTTCTCCCCCTTCTTGTTTAAAAGAACGAACCTCAACTTCAGGAACACTCATTTTAGCAAGACTAAAAACAGGATAAAAACCACAACTAAAATAAGAACTATTTTTTGTGTTTTTGATAAAGAGAAGCAAACAAGACAAAATAAAATAAACTAAGCAAAACAAAAACAAAGTAAAGAGATTGGAGGTGAGAGACTCCCCCTGCATAAATTATCTCCCTCCCCGACAACAGTGCCAGAAAAGTGCTTGATGGTGCAGGTCTTGCACTCGTTGGGAGACCCCAAGAGGAAGGTTTAATGAGCACAACAGAAAGTTTCCCTCAGAAAATAAACAAAGGTTGAATCAACCAGTAGGAGAAAGAAGCAACTTCCGAAGGTTGATGTAGTTGAGGTGGCAGGGCGCACTACCAGTTCAGCAGCAACGTGGAACCTACATAACACAATCAATTTACTTTGCCCCAATGAAGCAGTGAGGTTGTCAATCTCACTGGTTTTGCTGTACACAAAGAGGTTAAATGTATTGTGTGGAAAACAGTATGAGAACAATATGAAAACAACATTAGCAGTGTGAAAACAATGTAAGAAGTGGTTGTATTATCAGTATGAGAAAATGGACCGGGGTCAAACAGTTCACTAGAGGTGTCTCTCCATAAAAGATAGCTAACATGTGTGGTGAACAAATTACAGCTGGGCAATTGATACATAATGAAACATGCATGACATGATGATTACTATGAGATTCATGCGGGCATTACAACAAGATACATAGACCGCCATCCAACTGCATCTATGACTAATAATCCACCCTCCGAATATCATCAGAACAAACGTTGGGTATTAAGTTGCAAGCAACAGATAATCGCAGTAAGAAAAGTGTGTAATGTAAACAAAGTAAACATCGTTGTTTTGTACCTAATGGCAACAACACATCCTCCATCCGTCATCTTTCTGTCACTCGAGCACAGATGCAAAGGAGGCATGAACCCACTATCGAGCATAAATACTAACTCTTGGAGTCACTAGCATCTACTTGGCCTGAGAATCTACTAACAACGGAGGGCATGCAAGATCACAAATAACATACACATGAAGACAACATGATAGATTGATAATCAAGATACATAGCATTCAATAATCAGCGGATCCCAGCAAATACAACATGTAGCATTACAATAAGATGATCTCAATCATGTAAGGGAGCTCACGAGATCTAAACATGAGGCATAAAGAGGAGATAACAACCATTTAGCTACTGCTATGGACCCGTAGTCCAAGGATGAACTACTCACGCGTCACTCCGGAGGCAGGCATGGTGGTGTAGAGCTCTCCGGTGATGATTTTCCCTCCCGACAGGGTGCCGGGGAGAACTCCAGAACCCTCCCCGTCTCGAGTTGACGATGACGGCGTCCTCGGGTGTTTTTCGTGGAAAAATGTTATATATTTGGGTTTCATGCATCAGGGAGAATATATGGGAGAAAGGGCGATGGCGGTGGGCGCCCGAGGGGCCCACACCACCCCTAGACGCGACAAGGGGGCGCGCTGCTCTATGGTGTGGCCCCCCTCCGGGCCTCTTCAAGACTCCGTGGAACCTTCGGGAATTCTAAGACTTCTGGGCTTCGAATTTTCCAATTCCGATAATATTTCCAGAACAACTTTTCTGAAACTAAAAACAGCAGAAAACAGGAACTAGCTCTGTAGCATCTTGTCAATAGGTTAATCCCGAGAAATCGATAAAAATGACATAAATTGTAAGGAAAACATGTAGCATATGGCATGAAAACAACATGGAATATCAGAAGTTAAGGATACGTTTATGACGTATCAGTGCACCGCGTGGTTTAGCATGATATTTATATTTTGTGTTGGATGAGCCTATGAAATTGTGGTGTTTGTTTGGAACCATCTAGGTCTCATGGTGATAGCGTGAGGGTTACCTAGATGGGGGAAATGTGAAATTTAAGGACTGCTTTTACAGCCCTACGCAATGATTGGTGTTTGTTATCCGACCGGAGGGTGGTTCGGAGTAGTATAGTGAAGAGATGATATTTATGCATTCAATTATGTTATCATTGTTGAGAGTGTACACTAGTGAAAGTGGGATCCCTATGCCTTGTTTCTAAGCATTGGAACACCGTTTACAATCAGTTCTGCTACATGTTTGCTTGATGCCATTTTTATTTCAGATTGCTACTATCACTTATAATCATCCATATTACTTGTATTTCACAATCTCTTCGCCGAACTAGTGCACCTATACAACTGACAATTGTATTAGGTGTGTTAGGGACACAAGAGACTACTTGTATCATAATTTCAGGGTTGCTTGAGAGGGATATCTTTGACCTCTTCCTCACTGAGTTCGATAAATCTTGGGTGATCCACTGAAGGGAAACTTGCTGCTGTTCTACAAACCTCTGCACTTAGAGGCCCAACACTGTCTACAAGAATAGAAGCGTGCGTAGACATCACAGGGTTGCTACTCCATCTCTCCAATCTCCCTGTCTCTCCTGTATCCTGCAGCTCACTTCTCCCCAACTCCCTTATCCCCTTGAAATCTCCCACGTGTATTGCTTGTTCCACATTGGACTGAAGGTGCCAATCATGGTGCACGTGCGCACCCACTTCTGGCCGTACTTGGCGGCGCAATAGGCGTCGGTGCTGCCGCGTCCCTCGCGGTTCTTCGTCGGCTGCAGGCGGCGCTGAGGATGCCACTTCGAGCACGCCGACGGGCGGCTTCCAGAGATGGCGAGACGTGGGGCAGGTGTCGCTGATGTACATGGTGGACTCAGTCCATGACATGGTATGCGCCCTCGAGGCATGCCCAGACGTGGACGCGGCTGGCGAATCGGAGCTCCCGCGTCTCGCCCTCGATGAAGCTGGCGATGCCAAACTTCTCAAGGTCGAACTAGCGTGACTGCACGAACAGCCGGTGGTCGAGACGCTTCTCGAAGAGCATGAGCGGGAGCTGCACGCGGCCGAGGAGGTCGTCCTTGCACGGGGTGATCACCCGGTCCTCGACCGTCATCAACAGCTTCTCCTCGAAGGGCTTGGCAACGACGAAGACCAGGTCCTCGTTCCACCGCGGGTTCATCGTCGCCGCGGCCATGACGGATGTCTTGAGGATATGATTTCCGACCCGCGCCTTGACGAACACCTCGGGCGCGCGGCCGCGTGACTGTGGCTGCACGTCCTGCGCCTCGATGATGTTCACGTGGAGGTACCATTACTTGGGCGAGACGTAGGCCTTGGAGCACACGCTGGCCATGCCTCGCCGCGCACGGTGGCGGCGGCGGAGTGCCAGGCCTCCGGTAACGCCTCGTTGGCCTATGTGACGATCCACACGGCGAGCATGAGCTCGCCGCGCACCTTGTACCCGCCGTCTCCGTGGCGCTCCTCGAGGCGGTATCACTGCGGCGTGAGCGGGCTGTCAGGCGAGGCACATGTGGGAACCTCGCCGAGATCGAAGACGGCGTGGCCGATGTAGTCGCCGTGGCCGAGCACCTCCCGGTACTTTAGGTAGACCTCGAGGGCGTTGGACTGGACGCGGGACTTGGAGAAGGCAAACACCCGGTCCGACTCCGGGTTGGCGCGACGGTCGTAGTGCTTGGTGGTGCCCTTGTAGTTGCCGAGATTCACCTCCACTTAGGGGTCTATGGCCGTGCCGGTGATGGGGTTCGGGGGCAGGTCCTTGGCCTTGACCACGCACACATATAGGAAGAACATCTGCTCCACCAGGTCGTACGTGCTCGACGGCTTGTCCATGCCTAGGCACCCGGCGATGCCGCCGCCCACGGCCGGGTGCGCCGGGACCAAATAAGGAAGCAGGTTGGGTACACATGGTAATAGGCACCTTTCGGCCATTGTTCACCGAGCAGCGGATTCGTGTCCTTGATTTGAAAGTCCTCGTGGTGTGCGTCCTGGTGGCCGGCCATCGTGTCTGGCTGGAAGAGAAGTTATAGGGGCAATAATGGGGAGAGGAGTACTCGATGAAGGGAGGACAATGCTCATCTCTTCGGAACTAAACATGGACGACCTATGGCATGGGCACTGTACGGTTGGTCGGTGGTGGCAGAGCCCTGTTACGAAAGTTACAGAGATTCGGCGGGGCTACATCGGGGATTCTGCTAAAAATCTTACTAGGACGTGACAGATAAAACAGAATAAAAATGGACGGGGCAAATCGAAAATGGTAAGAGCAGCGCGTGCTCCGTCTTCATTCGTTTGGGTCGGGAATCGGAGGACCATCCGGCCCCTGTCCGGCCATTCGTGGCCACAGAACCCAACGCGCTGACCCATTTGGTCCGGCCGGGGGCTATTTTTCCAATTTTGATTATTTCAGAAGTATCACACATAACAAACATACGGTGTTCAAAATAGATAGAAATATAATGTTTTAAAACAAAATAAATGAGTCATTCAAGCAAATAAAATATATTACAACCAAATTGAAATAAAATGTTTCAAATATATTGATGGGGCAACTACTGGCTCCCCAAGTGAACCCACATATGCTCCACCAAATCATTTTGGAGTTGCCTGTGAAGATTCCTATCACGCATGTCACGATAAAATTCGGCGAATTCTTCAAACGATAGCACTCCAGGATGGGGCTCAACCAGCTCGCCCCAGAACTCCCAATCCTTCTCAAAGAGGGCCTCGTTGCTCTCATCCTCTACGATCATGTTGTGCATGATGACACAACAAGTCATCACCTCCCACATGACCTCGAGGCTCCATGTCCTAGCAGGGTGTCGAACAATAGCCCGGCGGGCTTGGAGTACCCCAAAAGCTCGCTCCACATACTTCCCAGCACCCTATTGTCCTTGGGCAGACCTTGTCCTCTTCTCACCGACAGGGGAGACGATCGTCTTCACAAATGTGGACCATTGGGGATAGATACCATCAGCGAGGTAGTAACCATTGGTGTGCTGGTGGCCATTGATCTCAAAGCGCACCTCTGGTGCATCGCCTTCGGAGAGCCTACCAAAGAACGGTGACCGCTGAAGCACGTTGATGTCATTGTGCGTGCCGACCATGACGAAGAACGAGTGCCAAATCCATAGGTCTTGTGATGCCACCGCTTCGAGCACAACCGAGCACGCCCCCGAATGTCCCTTGTACTGTCCCTGCCAAGAAAATGGGCAATTCTTCCACTCCCAATGCATGCAATCTATGCTCCCAAGCATGTCAGGGAATCCTCTTTGCTCGTTAATGGCCAAGAGTCTGGCTATGTCTTCAACAGTTGGCTCCCTCAAGTACTTCTTCCCAAACACCGCAATGACATCCGTACAGAACTTGTACATTGAGTCGAGGCATGTGGACTCGCTCATGCGCACGTACTCGTCAATAAGATCTCCAGCAACCCCATATGCAAGCATTCTAATGGATGCCATGCACTTTTGGTACGAGATGAAACCAAGCTTACCAAGGGCATCGGTCTTGCAAAAGAAATTATCATCATGGGCCATCACGCCCAACCAAATGCGGATGAACACATGCCTCACCATCCGGAACCTCCGTCGAAACTTATGAGCTAGGTATATAGGCTTAGTGGGGTGGAAGTAATCTTTGTAGAGCTGGGCATGGCCGCTCTGTCACGGTCCAACGTTGGGGAACGGCCAGGAACCGAGCCCCTATACATCGGTTGCAGCCTTGAAATGTGCTCATTAACGAGGAGCGTAGCAACCAAAGCATCCCACTCATCGTCCGATGATTCCGAGGACGACGATGAGTAATGTAGGCTACTGTAGTAGTACTCATTCGAGTTATCCATGGTAGGTGATGGAATCGTACCTTGGGCAATCGGCCGAACATCCTGTGGGCGCGCGCGTTGGTCAGTGCTCGTCAACAAGGCTCCAACACGAGGGATAGGCCGGCGACGGTGTAGTAGGCGAGGACGCCAAACTTAAGGAGGGGCGGCTGGATGGGGAGCGGGCACTAGGGGTCACGGCGGCGACGAGGGAGGTGGAGGATGGAGGATCGCGGCGGCTGGGGGGTTGGGGGTGGGAGCAGAGCGGGATGGCTAGGGCAATAGAGAGGACACATGCCAGACGATTGTCTCCCTGGCGGGCGGGCCATGCGTCTACAAAGGGAGTGCTCCGAACCCGTCCGCGCGCATCCGCGCCGACGCATTTCCGTCCCATATTTGGGCCTGGAATGTGTCAAAACAGACAGAAAACCGGGCGTCTGCCGGAATCTTGAAATGGGCAACACACATTGGGCCATGTTTTTCCCCCGCGCGGATGGAATCGGATGCAAACTGACCAAATGGGTCGGCATGTTTGAGTTGCTCTAAGGGCCAGAATGGCGCACATACCCTGAGCAGCGAATGGACGATGGTGATAGCTCTTGTACCCATGCGTGCGAGTAGAAAATTCATTCTCCAAAGTTAGAAAAAAAGTTTCGCAAATATAGGAACACAAACTCTATAGAGAGAGGAGCAAAGTTACATAGATATAGTAACAAATGTTTATAAAAAAAGGTAGGAACAAAAAAACTCTATTCACATAGGAAGAAAATGCTTGGAACAAAGTTAGGAACAAAAAACTCAATGAAGATAGAAACCAAAATATGTATAGAGAAACAAAGTTCCATGGAGAAGGAACAAAAATTAGGAACAATAACTTGGGCAACAAAGGTAGGAACAAAAGTTCCACAAAAGATAGGAAAAAACTCTATAAAGGAACAAAAGCTCAAAACAAAAAAGGTAGGGGGGAAATGCTCCATTAACATAGGAACAAATGCTTGGAACACAAAAATATAGGAACTAATTATTGGAACAGAAATCTAGGAACAAAATCTAGAAACAAATGGTAGGAAACATTTCTAAAAAACAAAAGTTTGGAACAAAAATGCCGGGAACAAGAATCTAGGAAACAAATGCTAGGAACAAAAATGTTTGGAACAAAATTTAGGAACAAATGCTTGAAATAAAAAAAAAATGCTTGGAACAAAATTTAGGAACAAAATGCTTAGAACAAAATCTAGGAAAAAATTCTTGGAACAAAATCTAGAACAAAATGGTAGGAGAAAAATCTAAACAAATGCTAGGAACAAAAAAAATGCTACAGACAAATGCTAGGATCAAATGCAAGGAACAAGATGCTAGGAACATAATGCTAGGAACAAATATGCTAGAAAATAAAATCTAAAAACAAATGGTTGGAACAAAATCTAGAAACAAATGGTTGGAACAAGGAACAACATTTAGAAACAGATGTTAGGAACAAAACCTAGAAATAAATGGCTGAAACACAATCTAGGAACAAAATGTTACAAACAAAATCAAGAAGCAAAATAATCGGAACAAAGTTTCGTCGACAAAATGGTAGAACAATTATACACCGGGAACCAAAAAAACTACATTGTTGAGAACAAAATAGTAAAGAAAAGGTACTTAAAAAATGAAAACATGGTAAAAAAAAAGAAACAAGTGAAAAAATATGAAAGAAATAAAGGAACCAAGGTAAACAAAAAAAGCATACGAATAAAGGAACAAAAAAAATATGCATATGGAAAAAATTAAAAAATAAAAATAAAAAAAAGAGAAAGAAAAAGAGAAAAAAGAACTGGCTAGATTCTAACGTAGACTACAATGCGAATCGTTCAATAAAAGAAGTGAACTAACGTATCACTGTAGCCGGTACTCACTCACGCTGGACATATAGAAAACATATATGCCAAACAAGGTCACCGCAATGTGTTAATGGGCCAAGCCCGTGACGAAAACCTTAAGGCCTTGTTTACTTCTAGTGTATTGAAGGTGTATTCTAAGGGATTTGAGGGGATAATTCCAGATCCCGGAAAATCCCCAATAGTCCGTTTACTACTCCGATTTTAAAGGGGATAATCCTTAGTTATCTTCCAGCAACCATCTCATTTTTGCCTAAATTAAGAACGCTACCTATGCTGGTGTATTCTGGAGGAAGAGTATTTGTGGGGATTGATGGGGATTGGGTGAAATCAAAATTTTCACCAAATCTCCTCCCATCCCCAATACCCTTGGGGATGAAAATACCACACAAGTTAACAAGGCCTAAGTGAAACGAGCCTAGGAAACGCTGGGACGTAGGCGAGAGATTTCTGGGGTGGCCGAGCGGGCCACACAATTTTTTTTATACCTTTGGACCGCCCTAAGACCTTGTTTACTACTCCTTCCGTTCCTGAATGTAAAATGTTTAACCTCTTTTCTACATTCATACATGTCCACATGTATCTAGACAACTTTTAGTGTATATGTTCACTCATATTAGTTCGCATCTAGACAACATGAGCAATAGCTAGAACATCTTATATTTAGGAACGGAGGGAGTACTAGGGTATTTTCACTCCTTAGGGGATTGGCGTTGGGAGGGGATTTGGTGATCACCAAATCCACTCAAATACTTTTCCCCCACAATACACTAGCATATGGTAGAGTTTTCAATCTAGACAAAAGTGAGATGGTTGATGGGGTATTTGTGGTGATTATCTCCTCCAAAAACGGAGTAGTAAATGCACTAACGGTCATTTTTCGGAATTCAGTAAAATACCCTACGTTCCCCTAGTAGAATATAAACAAGCCTAAATGCGGCCCATTAGGAAATGTGTGGGCGGATACGAGCGGCAAATAGGAGCTCGCCGCCGTTACGCACGCCCCTGCCAGCCTTCTTCTCACTCTTCGTTGCTTTCTCTTTTTCGGGCTTGGACAATGACTGCCATTTTACCGCCGGTCAAATCTCACCGCCAGAAATAAAACAAAGCAAATATCCCGGGCCATGGCCGGCGAGGCGGCGACGACCAAACCGAATCTTCGTCCTGGGTCTGCCCCTCAACGGGTCGGCGATGGCGGCCTGGCCCAACCCGTATCTGCCGCTCCTCCTCCTCGCCGCCCTGCTCGCGTTCGAGGACTGGCTCTCCACGCCCTCCTGCTCCGGCGGCTCGCCCGCACTCGACCCCTCCTCCGGCGACCTCAGGGCCATGATTGTCGCGGACCTGATGCTCCCCGGTTCGGACGCTACGTACACCGACCGCTTCTTCCGAGATCACGTCATGTCCAAGCTTATCACTGTAAGTGATCCATGGTCAGATTCAGATGCGAGCGACCCGAATTTCTTCGATTTGCTTTTGTGTTTCTATTTAGGTTGTATGTATGCGTGCTAAAGCATATAAATTACTTCCCACCTATAGGCTGTAGCTGCTATATAGGCTGAACTCTGGGAACTTGGATTTTGTATACTTGTTCAAGTAATTCAGGCCATTCACTATTGTACGAGTGCATAGAGATAAAAAAAAAATTATTCACAGAGGTATATGTTAGGTTGATTACTCTCCATTTAGCATAATTAGGCTGCTTGTTTCACCTTATGATACTGCCCTGTTCACTGCACTGCAGTCCTAAAACTTTAGTGGCCTGTGTCCTTTTAGTATCTAAGACCATTTATTTATTTGTATCACAGAAGCTTTTTCACTTTCCATTCGTA
>CM054057.1:699165779-699347415 GCA_028641055.1 Alopecurus myosuroides
GCAGCATGTAGAAAACATGTTATGCGAACATAAGAAGCTGAGTATTTTAACGACTTGAAGGAGGCAAATATGTATGTTCTCCGAAATATGCCAGGTGAATATATGAAGCATTAAAGTTTTCTACCAATATAGGAATGAACCTTCTACTGTCACAGAAAAACAAATGTTGTAGGTATCACAATATCCATATGCTTAAGCATCTAAGCAAAGTTAATTTTGTTAACACAATAATGATTGCTTCTAACACTAATGCACTATGCTTCTTGGGAATATGAATGAAGCTTCGGACACACTAATCACCTAGTATGTGCTTCCGACATTAGTGCATTATGTTTGAACCATTCGAATTTCATGGTGGTACATCCCAAGATTTTGTGAAAAAATAAAATATATATCCCATTACATATGCCAATTTTTTTCTATGCTACATCCACGAAATTATATTCACCATGGAAGCAATATCTATGAAACACAACGTTGTAATTAAAACCATTTTATATTGAAGCAAAATTCTGTTGTAATGGAAGCAAACTTCTGGTCAACAGGAAGCAAGCCAAATTAAACAATATGAGAAACAAAAAAAAATTGTATGAACGGAAGCAGATCTGTAGCATGCGTGAGATTTTGCTGAAGTGTTAGTTTCCTTCGTAATAGGATATAGTTTCCTAAAAGCCCGACAGATTTAGATTGTGGAGAATTTTTGCGCAGCCCAGTAATTAGCGGTTCAGTTAAGGAAGGCATGGGAGCAGTTATTATAGTCAATCACGCCCTCGTCTCACGGAGACGCACATGCCTTGTTGAATATCCAACGGCCATCATGCTTCTTATCGTATGGCCAGAAACTGGTCCGATGGAAAGTTATATATCGGGCGCCGACTTCTAGCAGCTGTTGTTTTCAAGATGACGGCGAAGAAATAACCTAAATACTCCTACTCACCTCTAACTGTCGTCGTACAATTGAACTTAAGATTTGTAGTGATACAAAAGTGATGAGAGAAATCTTCATCTTACGATCGAGTTCACTCTCAAGTGATCCAGTCTACATATTCGCAATGGCTACCAAAGCTAACAACCTGCAACTTGTACTAGAACTCGTAGCTAGCGCCGGCTGGCTAGCTGCTGCTACTTGCGGAACTCCCATCAACTCACAGTTCAGTCCGGCCCCCCATGCCAACCATTGTCCCATCGATTCAACCATGCATTCCGGCCGTTCATTCGGTCACACCGGTCGGCCGGGTGATTTTTCTCGTACCCGTCGCCTAGTTAATTTTCACATCAAACAGCAGAGCCAGATTTTTTTAGAAATGGTGTAATCCCCGGCCTCTGCATCGAGTGATGCACACAGCCTTTATTAATTATTTAGTATCATATTATAAGTTTACATGTCCACGAAGATCACAAAGATCAAAACGGGAAACCCCTTACAACACATTAGAGCTCCCACACACCAACAGCAGAAACAAACTACAAAAGCCTATTAGTATGCCGCCAGGTATCTTGGGAGAAAAAATCCTGTGCCACCGTAAGGAGTCGTTTGCAGCCATCCATCATAAGCTTCCTCTGATCCAATGGAAGTAAGAAAGCCCATAACTGGATCCAATGCGCTGCCTTGAAGATAACCTGTAGAACATGAAAATGATCTTTCTTGTTAAAAACAACATCATTCCTACAAGTCCAAATGGCCCAACAAATGGCCGACACTCCAATTCTTATCCTATCCTTAGTCTTCTTATCAATCCCATTTAACCAATTCGCAAACATATTTGTAATATTGGAGGGGGGAGGAATATTGTAAGTACAAAAAACCACACGCCACACTAGCTTAGCAAAAGGACGGGAGATAAACAGGTGTTCAACAGATTCCCCATTCCCACAAAAAGAACAATGAGTGTCACCTTTCCATCCTTTTCTGGCTAAATTGTCTATGGTTAACAAAACCTTCTTATCTAGAAACCACATGAAAATTTTAATCTTGAGGGGAATCTTTAATTTCCACAAATAGGTTTTTAGAAAAATTGTATGACCATTCATCATATCTTCATACATGGATTTAACAGAGAACAACCCATTCTGTGTCAAATTCCAATGAAACCTATCCTCAGAGGAAACCAAAGAAACATTCATCAAACGCATACAAAGGTGAGACCATAAATCCCACGTAATGTCTATTAAGTTCCTACGAAAAGAAATATTAATAGGTGCAGCATTGTGAAAAACATCATGTACGGAAACATTTTTATGTTGCACAGAGAGGGTATTGATCTAAAAGTGGAGTTGGACCTAACCAAATATCCTCCCAAAATCTAGTTCCCTCCCTATTACCAATCTTAAAAGAACCTCTACTAAAGAAGTCTTCCTTTACTTTCATTAAACCTTTCCAAAAGGGAGAATCATTAGGTTGTGCTTCAACATGAGCTAGAGTTTTACTATGAAGGTACTTGTTTTGCAATAATTCTTGCCATACCCCATCCTCACTAAGAATCTTAAACAACCATTTACTAAGTAAACACTTGTTTTTCAGCTCCAGCACTTCCACTCCTAATCCACCCTGATCCTTAGGTCTACAGATAATATTCCATCTAGTTAACCTATATTTTTGTTTGTTCTTGTCACTCTGCCAGAAAAAACGAGATCTATAAAAGTCAAGCCTCTTACGCACACCAATTGGAATCTCCAAAAAAGAAAGCATGAACATGGGTAAACTAGTTAATACAGAGTTAACCAACACTAAGCGGTCCCCATAAGATAGTAATTTATCTTTCCAACACCCAAGTTTGTCCTCAAATCGACTCTCTACTGGGTGCCACTCTGAATTTTTCAGTTTTCTATGATGGATAGGGATTCCCAAATAATTAAAAGGTAAAGAACCAGACTCACAACCAAAAATTTGTTTGTACTGGTCCTCTACCTCCTTAGCCTTTCCAAAACAGAAAACTTGACTCTTATGAAAGTTAATCTTGAGTCCCAATAATTGTTCAAAGATACACAAAATTAACTTAAGATTTAGAGCCATATCGATATCATGCTCTAAGAAAAGAATAGTATCATCAGCATACTGGAGTATAGACAAACCTCCATCAACTAGGTTAGGAATTAGACCTCCAATTTGTCCATTTTCCTTAGCCCTAGCAATAATGATAGCCAACATATCTGCTACTATATTAAAAAGGATAGGTGATAAAGGGTCTCCCTGCCTAAGTCCTTTTTTTGTTTGGAAATAATGGCCAATCCCATCATTCACTCTTATACCTACACTTCCTCCCTGAACAAATTGCATAATCATTTCGCACCACTCTTGTGCAAAACCTTTCATACGCAAGGCTTGTTGGAGGAAGGGCCATTTAACCTTATCATACGCCTTCTCAAAGTCAATTTTAAAAATAACCCCATCAAGTTTTTTCTTCTTGAGCTCATGAATAGTTTCGTGAAGGATAACAACTCCTTCTAAGATATTTCTTCCTGGCATGAAGGCTGACTGAGATGGTCGAACCACTTTATTCACAATTTGGGTAATACGATTAGTACCCACCTTTGTGAAAATCTTAAAACTAACATTAAGAAGGCATATAGGTCTATATTGTTGAATCTGAATCGCATTATCTTTCTTAGGCAGCAAACTAATCACACCAAAGTTCAACTTAAAAAGCTGAAGATTACCTTGCTTGAACTGGGAAAACATGGCCATTAAATCAGCTTTGATAACCTCCCAGAATGTCTTATAGAACTCCGCCGGAAACCCATCTGGGCCCGGAGCTTTATTAAGTTCCATTTGAGAATATTGCATCAAACACTTCTTCCACTAAGAAATCAGTTGTGAGAATATCATTTTCTTCTGGGGATAACTGAGGTATATCATGATTGTGGCTCTCCACTAAGGAAACATGATTGGGCACCGAAGGCCCAAACAATTTTTTATAATATTCAGAGATGTAGGTTCTTAAATTTTCTTCTCCAACAATAGTCCCCTCATCTTGTTCTAACTGAAAAATTAACTTCTTACGATGTTTCCCATTCGCAATAAGATGAAAATATTTAGTGTTATCTCCCCCCTCCTATATGTGCTTAACCTTAGCCCTTTGTACCCATTTACTCTCTTCCTCTCTACGAAGAAAGCACAAACGATCATTAGCCGCACGAAGCTTGTCCCTCTCCGACTGGGATAAAGAACAACTCTCAGCTTTGAGGTCAAGGTCATCAATTATTTTGAGCAAATTGTCTCTTTCTCTCCTATATTTTCCACTTTGATTCTTAGCCCACCCCTTAAGAAACCGTCTAAGATGTCTGATTTTATTCTGCCATCTCTCTATAGCCGAATCACCTTTGACTACAGCATTCCACTCAGGCAACCATCTCATAAAAGCCATCCATTTTGAGCCACGAAAGTTCAAAAGAAAAACGGCTTTTATTACCAACATGAGCCCGATCACCAAAATCCAATAGTAGGGGTGTATGGTCCGACCCATTCCTAGATAAAGCTCGAACAGAAGCCAAAGGAAATTTAAGTTCCCAATCCACGGAGGATAGAATTCTATCTAGCTTTTCATAGGTAGTATTAGCCCTCCTACTTGCCCATGTAAACTGCCTCCCCGAAAGCTCAATCTCCTTCAAGTCTAGACTATTGATAATAGCATTAAACATAATAGGCCACCGAGGATTATAATTATTATTGTTCTTCTCTTCGGGTTTTCGTATTATGTTAAAGTCCCCACCCACCAACAAAGGTAGTGTTTCATTTTCACATATACGAACAACCTCCGATAAGAACTGTGGTTTATACTCATCCTGAGCAGCCCCATAAACCGAAACTAACACCCAATTGAAACCATCATGCTTAGATTTGACATATAGTTTAATAGAGAAATCACCGACATCCACATTGTTAACTTCAATAGTCAAAGAGTTTATACCAATTAGCATACCCCTTGATCGACCCCTAGGTGGTAAACAAAACCACACAAAGTCCGAGCCGGAAGCTAAATGACTAAGAAAAGTGGGTGCAAAGTGTGATCTCCCTGTTTCTGAGAGGGCAAGAAAATCTAGTTTTCTTTCACGAATACTCTCTCTAATAAAATGGTGCTTTCTGGGGTCACGAAAACCCTCACTATTCCAAAATATGCCACACAAATTATGCATCTTGATGTGATTTATTCAGATTTATACGAACACTCCTGCGTTTATTAGAACAAGAATAATCCTTCTTCTTCCTAGTTCGCTTAACTTTCTCCACATTAACCACTAAATCAATTGGAGAACCGTTATCTTCAAAGAAATCTTCTTGAACCAAATCCTCAGTCAAACTAGCAGCTTTATTCAGAATTAAGTTACGAGGTGGATTATCATAAACAGTATCCAAGTTATTATGTAACATAGAAATAGTTTTCTCTAAATCATTCTCTTTAATCAGCTTAGCAGACTCAATTAATTCAGCCTTAGAAGAACCCAAAGAGACCCCTAAACTTGCAGCTCTATCCACAATATCAGAATCCGAAAATGACAAAATGGAAAGACCCTTATGTGAATTCATACCTGCCTCGGAGTCCCTCCTAGCAGCGAGCAACATAGCTCTCTCCATTTGCGTATCATCGGCATTGTGCTGAGCTCGAATGCGATCACTCGAGCGCACACCCGAGCCAGATGCATCCAGAATGCCACCGAAATCTTCAATTAGCTTCCTGGAAACTCCCGTATCAGTCTTGACCGAGCCACCAATGGGGAACACAGGCATAGGTGTGCGAGGTGGAGATGAACCAGCAGCCAATCGAGGTGAATGAGTAGAGTGACCAGGTTGAGAACTAATCTCTGTTGACATCATCTGTTCAACTTCATAGGCATTGGAAACAGAACGTGGAGGGCTCTGTTGCAATGACACCCCATTCATGATAGCAGAAACTGGTCCATCTTTCTCCATCATATCAGCAACATCCGCAGTTCCAGAACCAACCATCATATTAACCCGATGCCCATGAATAAACCTCTGATTACCACCAATACCAGATGTATTAATCAGCGCCGAAACATTAGGAGCAACAGCAGGCGCCTCCGAAAGCAACCCTGTCGCAGATGCCTCATAAACTCGCTGCTGTGACAAAACGGCAGAGGGAATAGGCTGTTCCGTTTCTGCCGCAGCCTCAAAACAGAGAGTTTTCTCTGCTACGGCAGGAACCGCAGTAACCGCGGCAGCAAGAGCAGGAGTCACGGCAGCAGCATCACAGGAATTCCCTGCCGCGACGGCAGAGGTATAATGCGCAGCAGCAGTACCTGAATCAGTGCCAGTTGCAACCATATTAGAACACCCAAGAACTGATGATCCTTCAGATGACTTCTTGGTTTCCGGAGGAACATTCACAGAATTCACCGCACAGCTAGAGAACAACATTGCAATCTCATTACGATCACGATCAAAAGATTGTTTCACCGAGGGTGAGAATAAAACTCCAACCTTCAAAGTAGATTGTTTAGGGATATCCGAACCCCCCCCCCACTCGGAGCAACAGTGGTCTGCTGGGATGAAACATCAGTAGCAACTCCTTTATTTTTGCATGTAAGTTCGTTCACCTTATCTTGAAAATCGTCTCCTAACCCATCCGAATCATCTCCACTATCCTCATCATCATTCCCATCATCAGCCATGTCAACATCAGCAGGTTGTGGAGTTAAAATACCCTCCACCTCAAACGACAATGAATAAAACCCATCTCTAATAAACATACGAAATCTGCTAGGAATCTTCAAATGGTTCACGCAACCAATTTTGATACGTAAAATCCCATGTTTCCTGGTGAAAGGCATATCTATTTCCCGGGTCATGACAAACATGTCCCCCACTGCCCAAAGTGCAAGAAAATCGCCAATATGTGGACTTGGAATCCCTTCAACCCTCAACCATACCTCTGGTAACGAGCTACATGGCTGCGGTGACTGATTCCAATTATCAACCGTGATCTCGCAAGTAGTGTTGGGAACAATGCATCGACCGAAGATCTTTAGCCTCTCTAATTCAGTGCTATTGGGGAATTCTACCTGAAAGATGTTATGACCCATTCTTACTACATTCCACACGAAATTCTCCGAAGGAACCAACCGCTGCAATTGTCTAGAAATACCCGGGATAGTCATCTCCCCACCTGTCACTACAACATACGCAAGACGATGGTTTTCCAACTTTGGCTTATAAGATTATGTGCATGGAAATTTGAAGAAAATGAGCTCCTCGTGTCCATAACCATAGACTAAAATTTGAGGTTTGGGTGCTGTCAACAAATGACATTTCCTTTCACCGTGTGACGGACCTTCACAAACCTGACAGATATCCACTGTGCAAGATTTCGAGCGATGCCCAGCAACTCCACATCTATAGCACTTTTTCAACCTCTTGGGAGCAACATTAGCCAAAGCAGATGACAAACGTTCAGCAGTGACTACGGCCCTTCCACTGTTTTGACTCGAAGCAATACTAGGAGGTGGATCAGCAGTAACTAAACCAGCAGTAGGCGCAACAGGCCCAGGTTGGATCACCGGAGCAACCGCGGCAGCAGATGTGGCCACAACAGCAGGCCCAGCCGCAGCAGCAGGTGTGACCGCAGCAGCCGGATTGGATGCCACCGAATTGGCGAGTACCGCTGGTTGATCTTGCCTCACTTGCACCGGACCTGCAGGAGCCTGAACCATGGGTAGCTGTAAAGGCCGAACGGCATGGACAGGCCCCTGGTTCTGCTGAAGAAAGGGTCTGCCGCCATTATGCGCATCCCCGTACCTTCCTCGAACCCCTCGATTCTCATAGTTGTAGTACCCCTGCTGTCCACCGTTGTGATTGAAACCTCCCCCATAGTGATAGTTCTCTCCGCGGCCTCGAGCACCTCTGTCATCAAAACGGCGTCCCCGAAAGCCACCAGCATGAAAACCTCCGCGGCGCCCACGAAAGGTACCGAAACCAGAACCAGCATGGAACTACGCATCTTGCTCAAAGTTCTGCACGTCAGATGCACCAGCCGTCCTGCTAGGTCCCCCTTTCTCATAGAATCCATTAAAACCTCCATCGCGATCCTGATTAAAGCCTCCACGCTGATCTCCACCTCCCCTTGCACCGCCACGGTAGGCCATTGGCGGCTGAAGAACCTGGCTCGACCAGAAGTGCCCGAAGATCCTTCGTAACCCTAAAGCTCTCGATGGATGGTTTTGATCGCGTGTAGGAGTTAATCCCTGCGTTGGACCCACACGAAGTGGGCTCGCAACATTAACAGAATTGGCCCAACGAAATCCCTTTTGATTATTTTTGAAAACGCCCGTCTCTGATCCTGATATCCCGGATCGTCGCTGCAACCTCTGCATCGAACTCTGACGACGATTCCTCATTGTCGTCCACTCGTTTGGATCAAAATCATCCTCCACGAAGAAGGATGCTAGCATGATCGGAGCTTTCGGCACTCGGAATCTAGGCGGAGAACGCATTTGAAATTTAGAATCCATACGTAACACCTTTGTATCTTCTCGTTGCTTCTGTCTCTGCAGGATCTTCTTGAGATGCTTCCTCTCATCTGATCGCAACCTCCGATCGGGATCCGTCCTGGGAGTCCTGCAAACATCAAAATAAACCTCAGGATCAGCACTTACCGCCCCTACCTGTGTAGTTACGGCCGTCTCCGAGTCCGATTCCTCATCGGCAAGGCACCAGAACCATCCCCCGAGAGGACCTGACGTAGCCCGAGAGTTCCCTAGATGCTCATCGATCGCATGAGCACAGACAGCCTCTGAGGATGACCGACCGCCCGATCCATCCTTGTGCACCTCAACGTCCGCAGAAACGCAGACAGCCTCTGCCTTTGAACGATGGCTCGATCCGCTCGCGAGATCCAAGAGGGCATCACCGGATGTGTCCGCAGCCGCTGGAACGGACCCCTCCCCGGCCACCAGGGCAGTCGCCGCCCCAACGGTCGCCTCTCCCATCGCAAACTTGGAATCTCCAGATTCTGAACAGCAGAGCCAGATGGACGGACGAAACAACGCGTCGCTGACTGCACTCAGCAGTCCGGTCGGTGGCCGGCCGGCGGTGGGGCAGTCTGGGATCGGACCGGAGCATATGCTCTTACGTGGTGCATGTGCTGCGTGAGTGACTATTCGGGGGCAGACGTGTCGGTCGGCCGTATGCCCCAACTGGGCCTGACCTCCCGCCTCGTCCCTTGGCGAGGTCGGGCTCGTGAGGCAGCTACTACCTCCGTTCACAAACACTAGTAGAAAACAGAGCATTGAGCCAAGCACATTGGAACCGGATTGGATATAAACCGGTTCTAAGGGGTCTGTCCACTGGGCCCCCCTCCCTGCATCAAACCGGTCCTAAAGGCCTTGCGGCCATTTGCTGCAGGGAGGGGGGCCCAGTGGACAGACCCTTTAGAACCGGTTTGTATCACAAACCGGTTCTAAAGGTTTTCTCATTTTTTGCAGCAACTACGGGGCACGCTGTCAGACCCTTTAGCACCGGTTTGTAACACAAACCGTTACTAAAGCCCTCCCCTATATTCCACCCCGAGCTAACTCAGCTCCATTTTTTTCAGCTCGAGCTCAACTCCATTTTTGCTCTCTCCTTCCTCTTGTGAGCTCTAATCCATCCCCATTTTTCTCCAACATTTGTCAAGATTGTTGGTACCCATCGGTTCTACGGTTAGCATCAACATTCCCTCTTCCGGCATTGCAAGTTTTGCTCATTTTCTTGCTCATTTAATTTTTGTTGTGCTAGCTAGGTGTTTGATGAAATGGCTAAGCTAGAGAGAGTTCATCATTTGTTATGTATACATATGCAATTTGAGCTCAAATTTAATTATAATTTGTGGTTTTTTTTAGTGTCGCGCGCCTTGTCCCCTTCCTCACCGCCGTCGATCGCCCCGTCACCGACACAACCTTGGTGAGCCTATTGTTTTTATTTACCAAAACAAATTTTGATTTGTATGATTTACATATTTACTTGTATATAATTTTCTTATTGTGTAAGATTTTTTTTATATATATAGCGCCATGGTTTTGATATCCGTCCCCGTTGGCCCTCGTCCAGTCTATGATTCGGATGTGGTATATTATCTTTTATAACTACATATTTTCATTTCCTGATTATATGACAATTAATTACGCCAACCAACTTGACATAGATATTTTTATCTAGGAGGTAGTGGAACCGGAAATGCCAATCGACCATATTGTTGAGAAGTTACACTTAGTTGAACAAGAAAATGTTGGCTTGAAACAAAGATTGAAAAAAACTGAAGAAAGGTTGGAAAAAACTGAAAGAGAGAAGATGACCTTGGAAAAGGTTCTTGTCGGTGTCGTCGATGGTCACAAGAGCGAGATGGACGCAATGCGCCTGAAGATTAGAAAGATTAGAAAATATGCAATTAGTAAAGAGGCTTGGTATCATTATGCCGTCGGGTCAATTGTTACCTTTGTTGCGATTTTGATCGCATTTGTTGTTGTTTTTAAATGCATTAATTAGAGAGAGTTTTTATGGATGGTTTCAGTGTGTATTTTTATGAGAAATATATATATGTATGGTCACTACGCTACTTTGGTTTTAACGTGTGATGAATTTTTTGTATTAATTAATTAATTTAGTCAAGATGATTTAGCATAATGGTTGTTGATAAATTTATATAATGCAGATGAACCGGCAATGGATGTGCAGTGATCGACGTCGTCCCGAATTCCTTAATGGCATGCATAGTTTTCTCAATGTGGCTGAGAAAAACAGGCAGAATGGATTTATTTTTTGTCCATGTAAAAAATGCCAGAATAAGAGGAATTTCCCTAACTCAAGAACCATACACACCCACCTGTTGCAAGAAGGCTTCATGCCCAGTTATTTTTGTTGGACCAAGCATGGAGAAAGAGGGGTTGTAATGGAAGACAATGAAGAAGAAGAGGATAATGATAATTATCCTATGTTCGGTGAACACGGTGATACTGAAATGGGGGAAGACGAGGCTGAACTTGAGGACATTGTTGATGAGTCTGATGATGATCTTCGTCAGGTCATTCGCGAAGAACAGATAAACTGCGCAAGTGAAAACGAGAGGTTGAAGTTGGAGCGCATGTTAGAAGACCACAAAAAATTGTTGTACCCAAATTGCGAAGATGGCCAGAGAAAGTTGGGCACCACCCTGGAATTGCTGCAATGGAAGGCAGAGAATGGAGTATCTGACAAGGGATTTGAAAAGCTGCTGAAAATAATGAAGAAGATGCTTCCAAGAGATAACGTGCTGCCCTGCAGTACATACGAAGCAAAGAAGGTTGTCTGTCCTCTAGGATTGGAAGTGCATAAGATACATGAATGCATCAATGACTGCATCCTCTACCGCGGTCAGCACGAGAATTTAAATGTCTGCCCGGTATGTGGTGCATTTTGGTATAAGATCAGGCAAGATGACCCTGGTGATGTTGAGGGCGACGATCGCCCCAGGAAGAGGGTTCCTGCCAAGGTGATGTGGCATGCTCCTATAATACCACGGTTGAAACGTTTGTTCCGAAACAAAGAGCATACCAAGTTGCTGCGATGGCACAAAGAAGACCGTAAGGAAGACGATATGCTGAGACACCCTGCTGATGGGTCGCAGTGGAGAAACATCGACGATAAGTACGAGGACTTTGCACGTGATGCAAGAAACTTAAGGTTTGGTCTAAGTACAGATGGCCTAAATCCGTTTGGGGAGCAGAATAGCAGTCATAGCACCTGGCCCGTGACTCTATGTATCTATAACCTTCCTCCTTGGTTATGCATGAAGCGTAAGTTCATTATGATGCCAGTGCTTATCACAGGCCCGTCACAACCTGGCAACAACATTGATGTGTACCTGAGGCCACTGGTTGATGAACTTTTAGAGTTTTTGCTGATGACTCTCTTATTTTAATGAAAGCTGATAGATTAAATGCATTGAGTCTGAAGAGTGCACTGGATGATTATTGTCAGGCCTCGGGCCAGCTGGTGAGTGTTGCAAAATCCAGCATTTACTTCAGCCCATGTACCAATGTGGATACTAAAGTGGAGGTTTGTTCTATTCTGGATATTATGACTGAGGCCATCACTGATAAATACTTGGGGTTGCCCCCAATTGTTGGGGTTGATAGGACAGATTGTTTCAAACATCTTATTGACAGGGTTCTTAAACTTCTTAACGGATGGAAGGAGAAACATCTCTCCTTTGGTGGTAAGGAGGTTCTTATAAAAGCGGTAATTCAATCTATTCCAGTTTATGCAATGTCAGTTTTCAGACTTCCCAAACAGATTTGCAAAGGGATAATATCTGCAATATCCCAATTCTGGTGGGGAGACGATGACCAACAAAAGCATATGCACTGGTTTTCTTGGTGGAAAATGTGTGTTCCAAAAAATCAAGGTGGTATGGGATTTCGTGATCTTGAGTGTTTTAATATGCCTCTCCTTTCAAAACAATGCTGGAGGTTAATTTCTGAACCAGAGTCTATTTGCGCTCAAGTACTATGCTCCAAATACTTCCCCTCGGGAGATATTCTAAACTGTGAGTTGAAGAAAGGTAGCTCCTTTACTTGGCAGAGCATTTGGCATGGGATTCAATCTTTTAAAAGGGGCCATATATGGAGAGTTGGGGATGGTGAAAACATTGATATTTGGAATGACTGCTGGATTCCTAACAGCCACAATCGCAAGATTATGACCACGAGAGGTAATATTGTTTTTACTAAGGTTTCGGAGCTTATTGATACTGATAATCGTGTTTGGGATGAGGAGCTAATTAGAACACTATTCTGGGATATTGATGCGGAGAGAATTATCCGAATTCCACTCGCGATTGGCATGATGGAGGATTTCATATCGTGGCACCCGGACAGGAGGGGATTTTTCTCGGTTAAATCATGTTATCACTTGGAGTGGCATAAACAACACGGCCGCAATCTTCGGAGAATGAATATCTTGGGTTCTTCGGCGGCTAGTCCTATTTGGAAATCTATTTGGTCCTTGCGTACTCCGGCAAAGATTAAAATCCATATGTGGAGGGCTATGCTTGGGGCTATACCATGCAAAGGGGTTCTTGCTAATCGGCACATACAGGTATCGGGGCAATTTCCGATGTGCAACCAGGCCTGTGAGAGCATCGCGCATGCTTTCTTCAAATGCAAAAGAGCAAGAGAAGTATGGGAGTTTCTGGGCTTTCGTGAGCTACTGGTTTCGGCCGAAGGGTTGGAGCATATGGGTTCTACAATGCTCGAGAGTTTGTTGCTGCGATCGGGGGCATCCCCTTTATCATCCGAGACCCGTATCTGTGATGTGTTGTCGGTTGGCTGCTGGTACTTATGGTGGGAGAGACGCAAGGCTGAGCATGGTGAGGTGTTACAGGCCACGGCACGTTCGGCGCAATCCATCCTCGCCCTTTCTCTCAATTACTCAAGGGCTAAGAAAAAGGTAACATGCCCGATTAATAGGCATGGATGGTGCAAACCACGAGAGGATTTCATTAAGCTGAATGTTGATGCTGCCTTCATGGAAAACATGGGGTCTGGTGGTTCGGGAGCAATTCTAAGGGACCACTTGGGCTTGTTTATTGCATGTGGTCGTAGGAGGCTTGATGGGGGGATGATAACCCGGTAGGCCAAACTCCAAGGAGTAACCCGGCCCAAAGGACGCTGCGCAGGATCTGGCTAAGGATAAGGAAACTAGTGGAGGGCCCAAGCTTGTAGGCCCGGTAACCCGGATTGTGGGTGACTGTAAAGGAAAGTTAGGCTTTGTGCGCCGTGTCCGGGTAGGATCCAGGGTGCGCCTTGGAGGTAAAGCCAGGGGGTACGGGTGCCTTATAAACCGACCCCCAGGCCTAGTTTAGACAGAGATCTAAGAACCCTAGCAATATCGCTTGATATCGAGCATCTAGTGTAATCCCAGAGTTGAGTTATTATATCAAGATCGGAGACTCGGCGACTTTGATTGCCGGCTACCAGATCGAGTTGCAACATGTTTTCCTCTGAGCTAAACCCTCTCCCAAACGCCTGTGTCGTCTTGCCCCAAGATCAGTTACCCCCGGTAACGTCTGCCGTGATTATCCCACGACAGTTGGCGCCCACCGTGGGGCCTGCGTCCAAAGGTGTTTACATCACGGGAGAAGCTCGGAAGAGCATGGAGAGTCTTGTCGTCGGCGAAATCTACATCGACCACAAAGGAGAAAAGATGGTGGACGATTCCGGCTGGGGGCCAGAGTCGGATCACCTCGAGTCCGGATCTATGGTGACGATCGGCCGGATCAACATCTTCGTCGGTATGGTACGAACGCCTAATTTAAAAGGACAATATCATGTGCATACTACAGGAACTTGTCGTGGGATAATCACGGCAGATGTTACCGGGGGTAACTGATCTAGGGGCAAGTCGACACAGGTATTTGGGAGAGGGTTTAGCTCGAAGGAAGACATGGCGAAAAGCAATCTAAGAGCCGGAAAACAACTCGCCGGATCTCGATATGATTATACTGGATACTCGATAATAGGTGTTACAGTTATGACTTGAATCTCTCTCAGGCGAAGCCTAGGGGTTGGTTTATATAGTACTCATACCCCCTTTGGCTTGCCATACAAAGCGCTCCTTGAGTCCTACTCGAACTCTATATACAAACCTAACTTTCCTTACCATAACCCACAATCCGGGTTACGATCCTTACAAGCCCTGGGCCTTTCTGAAGCTTCTTTGTTCTTAGCCGGATTTGGTCCATCCGCCGTTTGGGCCGGATTACACCTGGGAGTTGGCATACCGGGTTACTATCCCCTCATCAGTAGTCCCCAGGATAGCGCGGGCTTCATGGATTCATTCTTGAGGCGCTCGCTATCCCGATAGCTCGATCCTTCCTCGAACGCCTAATGGGCCTTTCCATATTTGAACCCTTGCTCCGAACGCCCACAACGCCAAATCCGCGCGGATAATTACTGTTCCGCAATTTCCGGCTTTCTGGCCGCGGGTGAGCTCACCACCTCCCTTATAAATATCAGCAGAGGGTAACCCTAAACCATTCACCTCGTTTCGTCATTTCTTTCTCCTCGCTCCCTCACAGTTCCGGCCGCCGGGCTCACGCGCGCTTCCAGAGATAAGGCCACCTCCGGCCGCACCGACCTCGAGCTCTCCAGCGCCGCCATCGAGCCCCGCCGCCACGCTCTTGTTCTTTCATCAAGGACTGTGGTGAGACACTCAAGCCGCGCCGCGCACCGGCCTCAGTTCGGACCTCAACTCCTTCGGTAAGCCCCTCTCAACCATCCAACTGAAACCGGCAATTTCATCAATTTGACCAAGATTGGATCTGAGTCAACCCGCAAATCAATTTTAGGGAACCATCAAATTAGTCCGCTTCGATAGTCCTTAGCTTCTTCAAGCACCTGATACGCAATCACCACCCATTTCCGCGCCCTTATTAACCATTAAACTTCATATAAGATTACTTGCAAGTCCTTCGATTCTAGATCCGTTCCTTGTTTTCTCCGCCTGCCGCATTAACACCCGGATAATCCTTCTTTTCCAGTTAATCCCTCCTCAGTAAGGTATGGGCAACCATCCATGTTCACCCAACCCACCTCAATACGTAAGTAATTAACAATTTACTCAACTTCATCCGACACCCGGAAAATCTTCAGCACTTAGCTTCGTAGCGCATTACCCGGGTCTTGTTTTAGCCTTCAGCGTCTTAATGTCTCCAGATTCAAATGAGTTGATGTTCCGAATCTTACCCCACACATTTCTTGTCCCTTGCAGGTCAGCTCCATGGCTCCTAAAGACAGGGAAAACACCCGGCTCCTGCAAAGACCTCCCAAACCGCTTCTGCCGACTGGGGCCGGTCTTCAACAACGAAGGCCAAACTGGATGGGATGGCCGAGCTAGGAATCCTTCCTTCCCAAAAGGAAATACACTGGAGGGCTCCTGGCGATGAGACCCGTCCCACTCCTACCGGGAATGAGGTAATCTGCTTTACCGAGCACGTGATCCGGGGGTTCCGTCCTCCGGGTCACCCCTTCTTCCGAGAAATCCTAAGCCACTACGGCCTCCGGGTGTTCGACATAGGGCCTAACTCTATGCTGAACTCACCCACTTCATAGTCTTGTCGAGTCTTACCTGTGCATTCAACCAAGCCTAGCTCTTTTTACCGAGTTATTTTACTGTGAACCGTGCCGCGAGAGCGATGACGGAGCAATCCTTACTTGCGGCGGGGTATCTATCCAACGCCGCAAGCACTCGCTGATGCCAGCCCTTAATCTGAACTCCCACGCCAAAAATTGGCAGCTATCCTTCTTTATTGCCATGATACCTCTCCGGATGGCGAGAGGAAATTGCCGGGTTACTCGGAGACCCCCCTCGAGCCCTCCGCGTCTTTCAATGCTTTTGCGCCTGATCCTGATAGGGAAGCGATTCAGCCCCTTCTGGCCAAATTAGCAGCTTTCTCAGCCCATGGCCTTCTCGGGCTCAACTTAGTAAAGACCTGGGTGGAGTTCCGGGTTCAACCCAACTCCATTCGTTCAAAACTGCTGCACGAATACTCGGGCCATATCACAGACTCCCTCCGCTACTCCACCAAAAACTTCCCTGCCGGTAACACCATCAAGACCATCAAGGGCTTCTTGGTGGAGAGATTGGACGTCATAAAGAACACCGCCGGGTTACCCCCGTTTACTCGGGAGAATCCCGCCCCAGCGGTGAGTCCTGCCCCCTTTTTCTTATTTCAGTACTTTCGTCCGCTACAGCCTTTAACCATCATTTGTATTTACCTGTTTACAGGCTGACGATCCCTTCTGGAAAGTCGAACTCTCCTCCTTCTCAAGACCCCGAAGAAGAGGTCGAGTCTGTGGATGATGATGAGGGTATTCCTCCATAACCTTTATACCTGCCTTTTATCTGTGCTGTTTCCCTTATCTGATACTTACTCGGCTTTCAGGGTCGGGGGATGACGAGGAGGAAGAAGAAAATGACCCGGAAGCCACCGAGTCTGACCGGGAGCCTCCAGTTGGAAACAAAGGAAGGCTAGAGGGGTAGTTGAAAGGTTCCCTTCTCTCTGTGTCTCGTGCGCCTTACTCCTTTGCTGCTATGCATGAACTTAACGAGCGATTATCACATTCACCCTTCTTGAAGGATCCTCTTCCGACTAAACGTAGGGTGACCCGGAATTCTCCGGGGGATGATCCCCTTAACCCGGGTATTCCCACTTCACCTACTCATCGAGCCAGTACCCCTCCAGCTCAACCTTCCCAATCTCCTCAGCGTCACCCGTCTCCTACTCATCCACTTGCCGGGCAATTTCGCGTCCCGCAGCCAGTGCTCTTGCCAACGTCATCCGCTTCCAGTGGCGAACTTCCTCCGGACTACGCCGTAAATACCGGGTAACCTTTATTTGCATTCTCTCGTACTTGTTACCTTTCCTTTTCGGTACCTTCCACCGATCCATGTCCTCCTTCTTGTCTTCAGCGCCACAGTTACGCTGAGCGACCAGGATATTCCTGAACCGGAAGGACAGGAAGAGGAGAAGCCGAGTGATGACATGGACGTTGAGATTGAAGACGAGGCCGAGGACGGAAAAGAAGAAGACCCTTTCAAGGACCCAATTCCACCGAAAACTGCATCACCCCAGCCCTCTGAAGAAGTGGACGAAGACATCATCTTGGAGACCAAGCCGGGCTCTCCTAACCCGGACGTTCAAACGACCCGGGTTTCGACCCCCAGACCCGGAACAGCTCCTCCACAAGAGGGCCAATCCTCCGGCCCTTCTCAACTTCGTCCTGAAGATGACCTTTGCTCAGATGCTAGATGCCCTTCATACCTTGAAGGGTGACGAAGAAAACTTACTAGATGCCTTAATACTCAAGCACGAGGTAATCCGACTAACACCAATTGATTCCATATATAGTCCCCAAGTTCCGAGTAAATTACTAGGTAGCTTGCTTGGAACTTTGCATAATGTTTCTGGCTGACCCTTCTTCATGCTTCCCTACAGGACTATGTTTCACAGTTGGAGAAGAAACTGGCCAAATCCACCAAGCTTGCTGAAAAAGAAGCGGCCCTTCGTGAAGCTGCTGAGACTGAGGCTCACAGGTGCCAGAAGATGACGAAAAAGTACAAGAAGAGAGCTCGTAAGGCAAAAGGCAAACTGACAACTCTTTCTGCTCAAATTGATGGTGTTTATCGTACCGCAACTGGTAAGATTTTTGAATTTCACCTTTTGTGACTCGGATTACTTTGATTTGAACAACTGCACTTGTTTGCCTACTATCTTTGCTTCTTTTGCCTTTTTTAGCAGGGCCACATGACGCTGCCCCCGAAGGAGATGATGCTGCCAAGCTTAAAACCATCAAGAATACTCTTCGCCAACTTTGCAGCGGAGTCAGTTGGATACTTGACGAGTTACGTCTGCCGGGGTCAGGCCAGATAACATGAAGAAGTTACTAGAAAGCTGCTCTACCATCCCCGAATGGATTTGGCATTGGAAAACGGTCCTCCTGCCGCTTTGGGGTAACCCGGGGACTCGCGTTAGCTAAGGCCTACGCTCCCAAGCTAGAGCTGTCCAAGCTTATGAGCGGATTCCCAGAGTTCAACTTGGATGGGTCCAAGTTTTTGCCAAAGGACTTCAAGGCTATTCAGAAAGAAGTCCGTCATCCGGCTAGTGTTATCGCTGATGCCTTAGAAATTGATGTGATTCTTCCGGCTTATGATGCTAATGACAAGGTTGTCAAGGCTGACCGCCCCAGCCGTTCGATATGCTTGTCCGTTGGAGGGAGGAAGCGATCAAGTTAAAGGAAGAAGCCGCCAAGAAGGCCGAGGTCGACTCTGCTCCTGCAACTTCTGCTGCGCAGCCCGAGACTACTACTGATCCAAGTGGCACCAAGGGCAAGGCCAAGGTGGATCCTGCAGCTTGAAGTAACGCTTTATCATTCCACATGCGTCAATCGGCGAAGCGTCGTTTACAACAGCTTTACTATTCGTTTAAGCAGAGCGCCTGTGCTCTTTTGATACTTTTATGATATTGTAATACTTTGAGTTAAACTCCCGATGCACTTTGCGCCCCTTTGGGCTTTTGATGAATGTATCTTTGCGTTTTCTTATTCTTGATATCCACTTGCTTTATTCTCGATAACTTATACTTCTTTTTCTTAGCAAGCCGTCCTCCGGGTTTCGTCTGAGACCCGGATGCGTGGCTCGTTGTAATTTAATCGGCTGGATGATGTTGTTTCCTCATTAGAGCTCATAAGTCCCCAGCCCGGGTTTCCGCGTCTAGGACACATGATTGTTTCTTTTCAAGGAAACGAATCGCCCATCGCTGGATGCCCAAAACTTCAGGACAGCTTTTATGGGTTTGAAGTTATGCTTGATAATCGTTGAGTTTCCGGCTGTAAGCCTTATACTCTGCATAACCTGTGGTTTAGATGACCCTTTCGACTATCTTGTACTATAAGCCGGCTTTCGCGTGGATACCATGTTGTTACATCAATACGAAAAACTGGGTCAAACAAGTCCCTTTTGGGTCTCATGACTGATAGTAATCGTAGGCGAACAGATCATGCCACTTTGTTGCGAGTCACATCGAGCTTAAGTAAGAATAGACGAGAATTTTGGACTTCTTTGTCCGGTTATAAGATTGTAGCCGCACTCGTTTTTTCGAGTTGCCGGCCCCTATAACTCATTGGCATCAAGGCCGGGTCTTTTTTGAGTTTGCAGCTGTGCTTGTAGGAGCAACTAGCCCTCAAGACCTAAATATTTTACGCCGTATAAATGACAATTGTCTTTTTCTCGATAATCCCCTTTTTATTTGATATGAGAAAATTAGGCCAGCAAGCCGCCTCATTAAAAACCCATCCAGTCCCCAAGGGTGCCCTGGATAGGAAAAGAGTGCGTCTGAAACCTGCTGCCTGTTACATCATTTTTCTGCTAAGTATAGTATGGACGTAGCTGAGCCACGTTCCATGGTCTATCTCTTTCTTGCATAGGTGCAGTAGTATGAGCAGTGTCGTTGACTGTGGCCGATTCTTCTCTTGCATCTACCAAGTAATATGACCCATTATGTAGACTCCGGCTTATGATGAAAGGTCCTTCCCATGGCGGCGATAGCTTGTGTTTTCCCTCGTTGTTTGAACCAAGCGCAGGACCAAGTCTCCCTCCTGGAAGACCCGGCTTTTTACCCGCCGGCTATGATATCTTCGCAAATCCTGCTGATATATGGCTGACCTTTCTAAGGCTTGCTCCCTTTGTTCTTCTAACATGTCCACGGCGTCTTGCCGGTTCTTCTCGTTCTCCACTTCGACGTAGGCTGTCACTCTTGGTGAATCATGAATGATGTCGCTTGGTAATACTGCTTCTGCGCCGTAAACCATGAAGAAAGGCGTCATCTGGGTGGACCGGTTAGGTGTAGTATTGATACCCCAGACCACGGAAGGGAGTTCTTCAACCCACGCTCCAGCGGCCCTGATACAAGGGACCCTTAGCCGCGGTTTCAATCCTCGAAGTAGCTCTTGGTTCGCCCTCTCCACTTGCCCGTTGGCTTGCGGATGTGCCACTGATGCCACATCAAGCCTGATTCCATTGTTGCCACAAAATTTTTCCATCTCTCCAAGGGACATGTTGGTTCCGTTGTCAGTGATTATACTGTGGGGATATCCAAACCGGTATATGATTCTTTTCAGGAATTTGACTGCTGTGGCCGCTTCACAATTGGTAACCGGCATAACCTCCCCCACTTGGTAAACTTATCGACAGCCACTAAAAGATGTGCCTTCTTGCATGGTGACATATGGAAAGGGCCAACCATGTCCATACCCCAAACAGCGAATGGCCAGGTTAGTGGTATTGTCCGTAACTCCATAGCCGGCACATGAGTTTGGCGAGCGTACCTTTGACATCCATCGCATCTTGCCACTATCCGCTCCGCGTCTGTTAAGGCCGTGAGCCAGAAGAACCCATGCCGATAGGCCTTAGCCACAAGGGATCTTGTGGACGCATGATGCCCACAATCACCTTCGTGGATCTCCTTAAGGATTTGTCGGCCTTCTTCCGGTGTCACGCAGCGCAGAAAGACTCCTGTCGCGCTTCTCTTGTACAGCTCCCCATTGATAATAGTATATCCTTTTGCCCGCCTCAAGATTTGTCTTGCTAATACTTCCTGCTCTGGCAATTCGCCCCGTGATAGATAGGCCAGATATGGCTCTGTCCACTCGGGAACAGTACGTATTGTAGCCACAAACTCCTCATCGGGTCTCGATTTGCTAGTTCTTCCTCAGACTCGGATTTAACTGACGGTCGCCATAGCTCATCCAGGAAAACATTAGGTGGAACCGGCTCTCTACGCGAGCCGAGTCTGGCGAGTGCATCCGCTGCCTCATTTTTTCTTCTGTCTATGTGCTCTACTTCATACCCGGAGAAACACCCGGCAACCCTATCAACCTCTCTGCGATACGCTGCCATAGTGGCGTCCTTCCTATCCCAGGTTCCTGATACCTGCTGCACCACAAGATCCGAATCCCCAAAGCATCGTATCCTTCTGATGTTCATCTCCTTGGCTATCTTCAAGCCGTGCAGTAGGGCCTCATACTCGGCCACGTTATTTGAACAATCGAAGTGAATCTGTAGCACGTAACTTAGTTTGTCCCCTTTGGCGACGTCAGCACCACTCCAGCTCCTGACCCTTCGTACTGCTTTGATCCATCGAAGTGCATGGTCCATGACTCGGAATTTGGGACTATAGTAGCCATTCCAGTGTGTGTCCAGTCGTTAACAAAATCGACCAAAGCCTGTGACTTGATTGCTGATCTGGGCTCGTAGCTGATATGATAATCTCCCATCTCTATTGCCCATTTGGCTATTCTTCCCGTTGCATCCGAGTTTCTGATGATATCCGACATTGGTATTGAACTAACCACTGTTATGGGATGTTCTTGGAAATATGGCTTCAACTTCCGGCTGGCCATAAAGACCCCAAACACCAACTTTTGCCAATGTGGATAACGCTGCTTTGCTTCCGATAACACCTCGCTGACATAACCGGCCTTTGGACCGGGTATCCCTTCCCATCCTCCTTGCGTTCTACGACAACTACCGCGCTGACGGCCCGGGGGGACCGGCGGCCACGTATAATAACATAGGTTCTTTAGGACCCGGGGCTGCTAGTACTGGTGCTTCCGACAATTGCTTTTTTAGCGCTTCAAACGCCTCATCTGCCTCCTGATCCCACACGAACTTATCTGACTTCCGCAAAAGCCGATACAAGGGTATTGCCTTTTCTCCAAGCCTGGATATGAACCGGCTCAAGGCTGCTACGCAGCCCGTGAGCTTTTGAACATGCTTCAAATTTTCCGGTTTCTTCAAACTTTGGATGGCCTTGATTTTGTCCGGGTTTGCCTCGATTCCTCTCTCGGAGACTATAAAGCCGAGTAACTTCCCAGCCGGGACTCCAAATACGCACTTCGTTGGGTTAAGCTTCATCTGGTACCTTCTCAAGTTTTTAAATGTCTCCTTCAAATCATCAATGAACGTTTCTGCCTTCCGGGTCTTAATAACCACGTCATCCACATACGCGTGCACGTTGCGCCCAATTTGGTCCTCGAAGCACTTCTGAATACATCGTTGGTAAGTTGCGCCCGCATTTTTCAATCCAAACGTCATGGTTTTGTAGCAGAAGGCCCCAAAGGGGTTATGAATGACGTTTTCTCCCAATCCTCCCTTTTGAGTTTAATCTGGTGGTACCCCGAATATGCGTCCAGGAAACACAGCAAGTCGCTTCCGGCTACCGCGTCTATGATTTGGTCTATCCTTGGTAGTGCGAACGGATCCTTGGGCAATGCTTGTTGAGGCTCGTGAAATCGATACACATCCTCCATTCATTTGTCTTTTTCATCACAAGAACCGGGTTTGCTAACCAGTCGGGGTGAAATACTTCCATGATAAAGCCTGCGGTTAATAGTCGCGCGATTTCCTCACCTATAGCTCTTCTCCTTTCCTCATTCATCTTTCATACCTTGCTTCACAGGCCTGGCCTTGGGATCCGTGCAAACTGTGCTCTGCCAACTCAGTGGGAATACCCGGCATGTCGCTGGGTGTCCAAGCAAACACATCCGCATTTGAACGGATGAATTCCACCAGAGCCTTTTCTTGCGCATCATCTAGATTGGACCCTATAGTGAATTGCTTGGTGGGATCTCCCTCCACAAAATCTACTTTCTTGGTATCTTGAGCTGCCTTGAACTTCACTCTTTCGTCTTCAGCATCTGGCCTTCTCAAACGCTGTACCATCATCCGGATCCACCTGCGACCGGTAATACTGAAGCTCTTCCTTCCTGCAGGCTTGTTCGGCCATTACTGAATCTCCCTCATCGCACTCGGCTGCTATATCCCGGTTTCCATGGATAGTGATGGTCTGCTTGGGGCCCGGAATCTTTAATTGCAGATACACGTAGCACGGCCTAGCCATGAACTTAGCATAAGCCGGCCTTCCGAACAGAGCGTGGTAGGGGCTGTGCAGCTTGACTACCTCGAACGTGAGCCTCCACCCGATAGTTATCTACCGATTCTCCAAAGGCTACTTCCAACGCAATTTTTCCTTCGGGCGTGCCGAATGACCCGGCACGATTCCATGGAACACCGTCGAACTTTTTGTAGCTGGGACTCCTTGAGGTTCATGCGCAAGAAGGTTTCCCATAGGATGTTGATACTACTCCCTCCATCCATCAAGACTTTCTTCAGCTCGTAACCATTGACCTGGGGTGCCACCACTAATGCCAAGGTTCCGGGGTGCTTTATTCCTTCCGGGTGATCCCTTCTGCTCCATGTTACCTCTTGCTCCGCCCATCTCAAGGATCCCGAAGTGGCCGAGGAGGCTGGATCCACGTTTGCTTCAACGCCCCTTTGTCCCTGCTGGAAGTCCCTGTAACATGCACATGATATTGTCCTTTCAAATTGAGCGTACGTACCATGCCGATGAAGATATTGATTTGGCCGATTGACACCATGGATCCGGATTCGAAGTGATCCGGCTCCAACTCCCACCCGGAATTGTCCACTATCTGCTCTCCTTCGTCATTGGAGTAGATCTCGCCGACGACAAAGTTCTCCATACTCTTCCGAGCTTCTCCCGTGATGTAAACACCTTTGGACGCAGGCCCCACGGTGGGCGCCAACTGTCGTGGGATAATCACGGCAGATGTTACCGGGGGTAACTGATCTAGGGGCAAGTCGACACAGGTATTTGGGAGAGGGTTTAGCTCGAAGGAAGACATGGCGAAAAGCAATCTAAGAGCCGGAAAACAACTCGCCGGATCTCGATATGATTATACTGGATACTCGATAATAGGTGTTACAGTTATGACTTGAATCTCTCTCAGGCGAAGCCTAGGGGTTGGTTTATATAGTACTCATACCCCCTTTGGCTTGCCATACAAAGCGCTCCTTGAGTCCTACTCGAACTCTATATACAAACCTAACTTTCCTTACCATAACCCACAATCCGGGTTACGATCCTTACAAGCCCTGGGCCTTTCTGAAGCTTCTTTGTTCTTAGCCGGATTTGGTCCATCCGCCGTTTGGGCCGGATTACACCTGGGAGTTGGCATACCGGGTTACTATCCCCTCATCAGAACTTCTACCAGGAACAAAGAGACATTAAAGCAAGCGGCAAACTCGGTTTCATCGGCCGCGCCGGGATACCTTAGATGGGCGGAACAAGAGGTAACGTGGAGTAGAAGAGATCATCCGGAAAAAGTAGAGCGTCCAGGAGTCTTGGCGTTGGTGGTCGCTCCACAGGTTAATGGTTACGAACTAAAGAGGGTCCTGATGGACGGTGGAAGTAGCATCAACATCCTTTATTGGGAAACCTTCTTACGGATGAGTCTCAAAGAGTCCCAGTTACAGAAAAGTTCGACAATCTTTCATGGGATCGTGCCAGGTCACTCGGCGAGCCCCGAGGGAAAGATCACCTTGGAGGTTGCTTTTGGAGAATCGACGGATAATTATCGAGTTGAGTGGCTCACGTTCGAGGTGGCCAAATTGCGCAGTCCTTATCACGCGCTGTTCGGAAGACCGGCTTACGCCAAATTCATGGCTAGGCCGTGCTACGTGTATTTGCAGCTGAAGATCCCGGGTCCTAAACGGACCATCACCATACATGGGAACCGGGATATAGCGGCCGAGTGTGACGAAGGAGATTCGGTTATGGCAGAGCAAGCATGCAGAAAGGAAGAACTCGAATATTACCGGTCTCAAGTAAATCCGGATGATAGAACAGCCTTGAAAAAGCCGAATGCCGAGGATGAGAGAGCAAAATTCAAGGCAGCACAAGACACCAAGAAGATAGATTTTGTCGAAGGTGATTCCACTAAGCAGTTTACCATAGGGTCTAACTTGGGAAAAGAGCAGGAGGAAGCGCTTGTGGAGTTTATTCGTTCAAATGCAGTTTTATTCGCCTGGACGCCTAGCGACATGCCGGGTATCCCTACAGAGCTGGCCGAGCACAGTTTACATGTGGATCCCAAGTCCAGGCCCGTGAAGCAGGGTTTGAGGAAAATGAATGAGGAAAGAAGGAAGGCTATAGGCGAAGAGATCGCTCGGCTATTGGCAGCCGGCTTTATCATGGAAGTATTTCACCCGGATTGGTTGGCAAACCCGGTTCTAGTGATGAAAAAGACCAATGAATGGAGGATGTGCATTGATTTTACGAGTCTCAACAAACATTGCCCAAAGGATCCGTTCGCGCTACCAAGGATAGATCAGATTATAGATGCAGTAGCTGGAAGCGATCTATTATGCTTCCTGGACGCATATTCCGGGTATCATCAGATTAAGCTCAAGAGGGAGGATTGGGAGAAAACATCATTCATAACCCCTTTTGGGGCCTTCTGTTATAAAACTATGACGTTTGGATTGAAGAACGCCGGTGCAACTTACCAACGGTGTATTCAAAAGTGCTTCGAGGACCAAATCGGACGCAACGTCCATGCCTATGTGGATGATGTGGTCATCAAGACCAGGAAGGCGGAGACGTTTATCGATGATCTAAAGGAGACATTCAAAACTTGAGGAGATACCAGATGAAGCTTAACCCGACAAAGTGCGTGTTCGGAGTTCCAGCCGGGAAATTACTCGGCTTTTATAGTTTCCGAGAGAGGAATCGAGGCAAACCCGGATAAAATCAAGGCCATCGAGAGTCTGAAAAAACCGGAAAATTTGAAGCATGTTCAAAAGCTCACGGGCTGCGTAGCAGCCTTGAGCCGATTCATATCCAGACTCGGAGAAAAGGCAATACCCTTGTACCGGCTCTTGCGGAAATCAGATAAATTCGTGTGGAATCAAGAGGCGGATGAGGCGTTTGAGGCACTAAAGAAGCAGTTATCTGAAGCACCAGTACTAGCGGCGCCGGGTCCTAAAGAGCCTATGTTGCTATCGTGGCAGCTGGCCCCCGAGCCGTCAGCGCAGTAGTTGTTGTGGAGCGCAAAGAGGATGGGAAAGGTTACCCGGTTCAGAGACCGGTTTATTACGTCAGCGAGGTATTATCAGAAGCAAAGCAGCGCTATCCACATTGGCAAAAGTTGGTGTTCGGGGTCTTTATGGCCCGGAAATTGAAGCCGTACTTCCAAGAACACCCCATAACAGTGGTTAGTTCAATACCAATGTCGGATATCATCAGAAACTCGGACGCGACGGGAAGAATAGCCAAATGGGCGATAGAGATGGGGGATTATCACATCAACTATGAACCCAGGTCAGCAATCAAATCTCAAGCTTTAATTGATTTCGTTAACGACTGGACACATACAGGCATGACTACAACGGTTCCAAATGCCGAATCATGGATCATGCACTTCGATGGATCTAAGCAATACGAGGGATCAGGAGCTGGGGTGGTGCTAACGTCACCCAAAGGAGATAAACTAAGTTACGTACTGCAAATCCACTTCGACTGTTCCAACAACGTGGCCGAGTATGAGGCCCTATTGCACGGCCTAAGGGCAGCTAAGGAGATGAACGTCAAGAGGATACGGTGCTTCGGAGATTCGGACCTTGTGGTACAGCAGGTGTCAGGAACTTGGGATAGAAAGGATGCAACTATGGCAGCATACCGCAGGGAAGTTGATAGGGTTGCAGGATGTTTTTCCGGGTATGAGGTGGAGCATATAGACAGAAGAAAGAATGAGGCAGCCGACGCGCTCGCCAGACTCGGCTCGCGCAGAGAGCCGGTTCCACCTAACGTTTTCCTGGATGAATTATGGCGACCATCAGTTAAAACCGAGTCAGAGGAGGAATTGGCAAATCAAGACCCGGACTCAGGACTTGTGGCTACTGTACGTACTGTTCCCGAATGGACAGAACCGTTTTTGGCCTACCTATCGCGAGGCGAATTACCACAGCAGGAGGTATTAGCAAGGCAAATTTTGATGCGAGCAAAGGGATATTCTATCACCAACGGGGAATTATATAAGAGAAGCACATCAGGGGTCTTTTTGCGCTGCGTAGCGCCAGAAGAAGGCCGACAGATTCTCAAGGAAATCCATGAAGGCGACTGTGGACATCATGCATCCACAAGGTCTCTCGTGGCTAAAGCTTATCGACACGGATTTTTCTGGCTCACGGCTCTAGCAGATGCGGAACGATTGGTAGCAAGGTGTGACGGGTGTCAAAGGTACGCTCGCCAAACCCATGTGCCGGCTATGGAGTTACGGACCATCCCGTTAACTTGGCCGTTCGCTTTCTGGGGTATGGACATGGTTGGCCCCTTTCATATGTCACCATGCAAGAAGACACATCTTTTGGTGGCTATTGATAAGTTTACCAAGTGGGTTGAGGTTATGCCAGTTACTAATTGCGAATCAGCCACAGCAGTCAAGTTCCTGAAGAGGATTATCTACCGGTTCGGGTATCCCCACAGCATAATTACCGACAATGGAACCAACATGTCCCTTGGTGAGATGGAGAAGTTCTGTGGCAACAATGGAATCCGACTTGACGTCGCGTCAGTGGCTCATCCGCAGGCCAACGGACAAGTGGAGAGGGCAAATCAAGAATTGCTACGCGGGTTAAAACCACGATTATGAGTCCCCTGTATCAGGGCAGCTGGCGCATGGGTCGAAGAACTCCCTTCTGTGGTTTGGGGCATCAATACTACGCCTAATAGATCTACTCAGATGACACCCTTCTTCATGGTCTATGGCGTGGAGGCAGTACTACCGAGTGATATTATTCATGATTCACCACGAGTATCAGCATACGTCGAAGTGGAGAATGAAAAGACCCGGCAAGATGCCGTGGATATGTTTAGAAGAGCAAAGGGAACAAGCCCTGGAAAGATCAGCCATATATCAGCAGGATTTACGAAGGTATCATAGCCGGCACGTGAAAACCCGGGTCTTCCAGGAAGGAGACCTGGTTCTGCGCCTGGTACAGTCGAACGAAGGAAAGCACAAGTTATCACCACCCTGGGAAGGACCGTTTATCATAAGCCGGAATTTGCATAATGGGTCATATTACTTGATAGATGCAAGGGAAGAGTCGACCACAGTTAATGACACTGCTCACACCACTTCATCTATGCAAGAAAGAGACAGACCGTGGAACGTGGCTCAGCTACGTCCATATTATACTTAGCAAAAATTGTATTGGCATATGGAATTGAACGATGTAATAGGCAGCAGGTTTTCAGACGTACTCTTTTCCTATCCAGGGTACCTTTGGGGACTGGACGGGTTTTTAATGAGGCGGCTTGCTGACCTAGATTTTTCATATCAAGTAAAGAGGTGATTATCAAGAAAAAAGATGGTTATTATCAGGTTATGTACTCTCAGTATGATGCGTATATCTAGGTCTTGGGGGCTGGTCGCTTGAATAGCACAGTTACAAACTCAAAGACCCGGCCATGATGCCTATGAGTTATAAGGGCCGATTACTTGCAAACGAGTACGGCTACAATCTTATAACCGGACAAAGAAGTCCAAATTCCTTGGCTATTCTTACTTAAGCTCGATGTGACTCGCATTAAAGTGGCATGATTTGTTCGCTTACGATTACAGTCAGTCATGAAACCCGACGGGGCTTGACTGGCTACGTTTTCGTATAGATGTAACAACATGGTATCCACGCGAAAGCCGGCTTACAGTACAAGATAGTCAAAAGGGTCATCTAAACCACAAGTTATGCAGAGTACAAGGCTAAACAGCTGGAAACTCAACGATTATTAAGCATAACTTCAAATCCTATGTGAAACAACTCAGGGATCTTTGTGAATTTAGCAGTGGGCAGTTCGTGCCCCTTTCAAGATCAAGTGTCCTAGACTTGGAAATCCGGGTCCGGGTGACTTGAAATCTTGAAAAGAGAAAAAATTGCTTCCTTGTAGAATTCCAAAAATCCAAATATCCGAGTCTTGGGGACTTGGGGACTTAGAAGCAAATCCGCTTGTCAATACCCATGAGACCCGGAAATCGAGTTTTCACAAAAGGAACAATAAAGAAAGCCGGATATCGAGAACAGATGAGCTCAATAATGGATAAACTTAAAAAGGCCGGAAGAGGCATAGAGTATATCAAGACCTTAGCGTGCATTACAAAATCCCGGTGAAAAGATATCAAAGGTGCACAGGCGCACCACCCAAAATATAACTGTTTAAACAACATGTTGACCGACCGGTGCATAAGAAGAGGCGTTAGAGATCAGATATCACTCGGCGTTCATCTTGGCCTTGCCCTTGCCATCATTGGCGGTAGCAGCAGCACCCGGATCAGCGGTACCAGCCCATGCAGGAGGTGGAACGACTGGTGTTGAGGTAGCGGGGGCAGAGCCGGCTTCAGCTTGCTTCTTGGCAGCCTCCGCCCTCAACGCAGCAGCTTCCTCCTTCCACCGAGCCAGCATATCATACGGCTCGGGAAGATCTGACTTAATTGCTTCACCGGCAGCATCATATGCTGGAACAAGGATATTAACATCCAGGTCGTCAGCGATCACGCTGGCCGGGTAACGGACCTCCTTCTGGACGGCCTGAAAATCCTTCACCGAGAACTTGGATCCATCAAGCTTGAACTCTGGGAAGCCGCCCATAAGCTTCACTAGCTCGAGCTTGGGGAAATAAGCCTTGGCGAGTGCAAGCCCGGGTCACTCCAACCCGGCAAGACGAGCGTTTCCAGTGCCAATCCACTCAGGAATAGTGGAGAAGACATCCAGCATCCTCTTCAGATCAACATGTCCTTTACCCGGCCACCGTAATTCCTGAAGGATCCATTTGGTTCCGGCACATAGCTGCCGGATAACGCTCTTCATGGTTTTCAGCTTGGCGATGTCATCCTCTTCCGGCATGGTTTCGTCCGGGCCTGAAGAAATGGAAACGTAAGTCGGGAAAATTGTTGCTATCTATCAAAAGGATAAACCCCGAGGAGGAAACGTACCAAGTAAAGCATGATATGTGTCTGATATTTGGACGGAAAGGCTTGTTAGATCATCTTCTGCTTTGTGAGCCCTTTTCCTATATTTCCTCATTATCAGCCTATTTCTCCTGGCCTCAGCTTCGGCTGCTTCACGCAAAGCTACCTCCTTTTCGATGAGCTTGGTGGCATCTGCCAGTTTCTCCTCAGATTGAGTCACGAAAGCCTGCATGCATGCAAACAAGGATCAGTCGGGTAGAGGAGCAAGTTATCAGTCGCTTGTATAATAAAGTCCCAAGCAAATTATGAATCAATTCACACGGAACTTGGGGACTGGACAAGGGCACAAGCAACGTTAGTCAGATTTACCTCGTGTTTGGCTATTAAAGCCCCCAAGATGTTTTCTTCATTAGCCCTTAAAGTGCGCAGGGTTTCCAGCATCTGGGAAAACGTCAGTTCCTCGGATCGAGTACCGGAAGAGCCGGCAGCTTGGTCGCCTGGTGGGGGGGCTCTCCCCGCCCTTGGAGTCGAGACCCGGACAGTTTGAGTACCCGGGTTGGGAGAACCCATCCTTGTATCTAGAACCTCGATCTCCTCGTCTACTGGTTCCGATGAGGAAGGAGATCCGGCGGCTCGGGGAAGCGGATTGTTCAGAGGGCCTTGTTCCTGGTTATTCGCCGTATCACCGCTAGTCGCGGTGTCTGCGTTATCAGTCGGCTTCTCCACCCGATGGTTATCTGTTTCCACGTTTTCCGGGTCACTGACGGTGACTTGAGTGCTGAAAGAAAGATGAGAAAAGGCAGTTATTAGTGATGACGGTGGCTTGAGTGGAAATTCGTGAGACGTAAAAGGAAATCATGTAGCAAAAACTTACCCGGCATTCACGGTATAGTCCGGCGGGAGCTCGCCGCTGGAAGCAGATGAGGTTGTCACAGGGACCACTAACGGAACCCGAAATTGCCCGGCACGTGGATGGTTAGGAGAAGGGTGGCGTTGAGGAGAGTCGGAAGGACGGGACAGAGGAGCGCTGGCACGAGGGACCGAGGGGGTAGAGATGCCCGGGTTAAGGGGATCTTCACCCGGGGAGCTCCGAGTTATTCTGCGCTTGGCCGGGAGAGAATCCTTCAAGCACGACGAATTTGATAATTGATGGTTAAGTCGTCGCATGGCGTCAAAGGAGTAAGGTTCAGAGGATAACGAGGAAAAAGGAACCTTGGACACTGCCCCTCTGGCCTTCCTCTTGGCTCCAACTGTTGCTTCTTGATCAGACTCGGTTGCCTCCGGGTCATCCTCATTGGTCTCGCCTTCGTCCTCCAGCCCTGCGAACCGGGTGTGTGTGTTCGTTGGAAAAAGGGTAAACGGGAGGAAAATGATACGAGTAAAGATTATACAAGTTCTGTGCAAGTACCTTCACTATCATCAGCCGGCTCGTCCTCTTCTTCCGGGTCTCTGGAAGGGGGGGAGGTTCAACTCTCCAGAAAGGGTCATCAGCCTAAGACAAAAGAATGAGACTAAGGGTTAGGAGCTGTATCAAGTCAAAATGTGGAAATAAGTTGTGAATATCGGATATTACCGCTGGAGCCGGGTTCTCCCGAGTAAACGGGGGTAACCCGGTGATGCCCTTTATCACCTCTAGCATCTCTGTCAAGAAGCCCTTGATGGTCTTGTTGGTGTCGCCGGTCGCAAAGCTCTTGGTGGAGTATCGGAGTGCATCTGTGGTGTGCCCCGAATACTCGCACATCAATTTGGTGCGAATGGAGTTGGGTTGGATCCGAAAATCAACCCATGTTTTTACTAAATTTAGCCCGAGGAGGCCTTGGGCTGAGAGGATGGCTATCTTGGCTAATGAGGGAAGGATCGCCTCCCTGTCCGAGTCTGGTGCAAAGGCGTTGAAAGACTCGGAAGGTTCAAGGAGGCTTTCCGAGTAACCCGGCAGTTTCTTTTCGCCATCTGGGGAGGTATCGTGGCAATAAAAGAAAGACAGCTGCCAATGTTTGACGTGGGAGTTTAAATTGAGGGTTGGCATCGGTGAATTCTTGCGGCGTTGGATGGATACCCCGCCACAAGTAAGAAGTGCTCCGTCACCACTTTCGCGGCACGGCTTACACTGGAATAGTTCGATGAAGAGAGTCAAACTTGGCGGCATGCACAAGTACGATTCGGATAGAACGATGAAGTGGGTAATATTCAACATAGAGTTAGGCCCTATGTCGAATACCCGGAGGCCATAATGGCTTAAGACCTCCCGGAAGAAAGGGTGACCCGGAGGACGGAATCCCCGAGTCACGTGCTCTACGAAGCAGATTACCTCGTTATCAGCGGGTGTGGGCCGGGTCTCGTTGCCTGGCGCCCTCCAGTGAATGTCCTTCTGAGAAGGGAGAATTCCTAATTCGGCTAGCTCGTCCAACTTGGCCTTTGTAGCTGTGGAACGTCCCCAGTTGGCGGATATGGTTTGGGTAGTCCTCGCATGAGTCGGCTGTTTTCCTTGTCGTTTGGGAGCCATGGGATCAACCTGCAAAACACAAGAAAAAGAGGCATAGGAAATAAGACTCGGAAGTGTTGGATTATCCGAGTATAAGGTATCAAGAAAGTATAAAGCTAAGAATTATCCGGGTATCACGCTATGAAGTGGAGATTACAAGGTATCCGGGTGTTAAGTACAATTGTGGAAATTATTGGTCACTTACGTATGGAAAAGCATTTGAGGAAGATGGATGGTTGCCCATGTGTATACCGCAAGCAAAATAGCTGGAAAAGGAGGATTTTCCGGGTGTTAACGCAATGAGCGGAAAATCAAGGAGGAATGGATCTAGATAGGAAAGTTTGTGAGCGATTTTACAGAAGATTTGGTGGTTAGTAATGGTAGGAGGATGAGTTGTAACTATCTAGCAGGTGGTTAAAGGAGTTGGCGAGCATCGAATCGATCTAGCTTGATGCAATCGGAAAAAAGACTCACGGGTTGACCTAGATCCGATCCCGGATGAATTGAAAAATTGCGGGGCCAAATTAAACGGCTGCAAGAGGCTTACCGGAGAGATTGGAGTCTAGCGCGCGGACGGCGAGCGGCGTGGCTCGAATGCCCCTTTGCGGCTCTTGGCGCGGGGAACGAAGGTGCGGCAGTCTAGCGCGACGGCGGCGCGAGATGGCTCGAGGGCGAGCGCGGCCGGCGGCGACTTAGCTTCGATGGCGAGCGCAAGCTCCTTGCGGTGGCGCTGCGAGGGTGTACGGAGCAATGAAGGAAAGGGGAAGCTGAGGCGTAGTGATGGGTTTGGGGCTACCCTCTGAGTACTATTTATAAGGCGAGGGTGTTTCTATCTCAACGGCCAGAAGCCGGAAATCGTGGGGTGATGGTTATCCACGTGGATTCTGCAAGATATGCGCCAAGTATTGGGCAAAGCATCTGGACAAGAGAAAGAAGGAAATCCACTCCGTGATATCAGGGTCGGTTATCGAGTATGGGATTTTGGCATTTTTATTAGGGTTTGGACCTGGAAAATTAAACCAAAGAGTTTGGGGAAAGCCCGGGTTACTATATGGCCACCATGGAGCTAGGCCTAGCCACTTATCAAAGCATCTTAACCCGGCCTCCACATGCCTATGTGTTTGATATATTTGCAGGGAATAGCAAGCGCTTCAAGGAGGATCCATGAAGCCCAGTTTATTCTGGGGACTACTGATGGGGGGATGATAACCCGGTAGGCCAAACTCCAAGGAGTAACCCGGCCCAAAGGACGCTGCGCAGGATCCGGCTAAGGATAAGGAAACTAGTGGAGGGCCCAAGCTTGTAGGCCCGGTAACCCGGATTGTGGGTTACTGTAAAGGAAAGTTAGGCTTTGTGCGCCGTGTCCGGGTAGGATCCAGGGTGCGCCTTGGAGGTAAAGCCAGGGGGTACGGGTGCCTTATAAACCGACCCCCAGGCCTAGTTTAGACAGAGATCTAGGAACCCTAGCAATATCGCTTGATATCGAGCATCTAGTGTAATCCCAGAGTTGAGTTATTATATCAAGATCGGAGACTCGGCGACTTTGATTGCCGGCTACCAGATCGAGTTGCACCATGTTTTCCTCTGAGCTAAACCCTCTCCCAAACGCCTGTGTCGTCTTGCCCCAAGATCAGTTACCCCCGGTAACGTCTGCCGTGATTATCCCACGACAAGGATACCATATGTTGATGATGCTTCTACGGCGGAAGCAATCGCACTAAGAGATGGTCTCCTGTTAGCTGGACAGGTTGGGTGCAACAGATTAATTGTCGAAGCAGATTGTGTGGAGGTGATAGAGATTATGCAGAATGAAGGGAATTCTCTTGGTTCCGCGGCAGCAATTTATGAGGAGTGCACGTTTCTCTGCAGGAATTTTACGACTGTGAGATTCCAGCACTGTCCTAGGGAGGCTAATGAGGCAGCACACTGCTTAGCTAGGGATAGTGGTGATTCTTATGAGGTTTGGCATGGTGATCCTGCTGATAGTATCTTACATGTAATTGCAAACGATGTAACTCTTATCTGAGCAGCAAGTTTTCGCACTCTTTTCCTTACCAGGGTACCTAAGGGGACTGGAAGGTTTTTAACGAGACGGCTTGTGTGCTATTTTTATATAGTAATCTTATTCTCAAAAAAAAAAAGGTGTACGTGTGTGGGACGAGTACAAACAAGAGGAATTTGACCTACGAGGGTTGCTGTTTGTAACCATCAATGATTGGCCCGCTCTTAGTAACATCTCAGGACAGTCAAACAAGGGATACAGCGCATGCACACACTGTTTAGGCGAGACTGAAAGTATACATATAGGCAAGAATGTGTACCCGGGGCATCATCGATTTCTTCCAGACAGGCATCCCGTAAGAAAGAAAGGAAAGCATTTCAAAGACGAGGCAGATACACGGAGGAAGCCAAACCTCCCTAAAGGTACTGACATATATGACATAGTCAAAGATATAAAAGTAATCTTTGGTAAGGGTCCTGGCGCACAATCTGTTCCGAATGACGCCGACAACCATGTAGCCATGTGTAAGAAGAAATCTATATTCTGGGAACTACCCTATTGGAAATTCCTAGAGGTTCGCTCTGCGATCGACGTGATGCACATGACGAAAAATATTTGCGTGAACCTGCTAAACTTATTGGGCGTGCATGGGAAGAAGTCGAGAGATACACCAAAAGCACGGCTGCACCACCAACGTATGCACGAACGAGACGACCTGATGAATCCAGAGAATTTCAAAGGTCCTGCCAGCTACGCTCTTACCAAGAAAGAGAAGGAGATCTTTTTCCAAGTCCTGAGCAGTATCAAGGTCCCGTCTGGCTACTCGTCGAACATAAAAGGAATACTAAACCTGGAAGAGGAAAAGTTCCAAAAACTAAAGTCTCATGACTGCCACGTGATCATGACCCAGTTACTTCCGATTGCATTGAGGGGGCTTCTGCCAGAAAACGTGCGAGTACCCATTGTGAAGCTATGTGCATTCCTCAACGCAATTTCTCAGAAGGCAATCGATCCAGCAACTCTATCAAGTTTACAGAAGGACGTGGTCCAATGTCTTGTCAGCTTCGAGTTGGGTGTTCCCACCAACCTTCTTCAATATTATGACGCACCTCATTCACCTAGTCCAAGAGATTTCCGTTCTCGGTCCTGTATTCTTACACAATATGTTCCACTTTGAGAGGTTCATGGGAGTCTTGAAGAATTATGTTAAAAACCGTGCTAGGCCAGAAGGAAGCATGGTCAAGGGCTATGGAACAGAGGAGGTCATTGAGTTTTGTGTTGACTTTACTCCTGACCTGAACCCGATCGGTGTTCCTCAGTCGCGCCATGAGGGGAGACTGCGTGGAAAAGGCACGCTAGGAAAGAAATCAACAACATGTATGGACGAGCAATCTTTCACTCAAGCACACTACACAGTTCTAGTTAATTCCAGCTTGGCGGCTCCATATATCCAGGAACACAAGGATATTTTACGCTCGGAATACCCGGAGCAACCTAAAGATTTCATTGCTAAAAACACGCGAAGACTTTCGGCGGTTGGTTGCGAAGACGTCTCATTAATGACAACATTGTTGAAGATGAGCTATACTTGTTGGCCAAGCAACCATCTTCGACTGTATTGACCTTTAAAGGGTACGAGATAATTGGTAACATATTTTACACGGCAGACCAAGATAAAAAGAGCACCAACCAATGCAGTGGCGTCTGGTTTGACGCAAAATACGACAACGGGCAAAGGGTCACATACTATGGTTACATAGAGCAGATATGGGAACTTGACTACGGACCTTCCTTTAAGGTCCCTTTGTTCTGGTGCAAATGGTTCAACCTGTCAGGCGTGAAGGTAGACCCAAAGTACGGAATGACAACAGTGGATCAGAAGAATCTTGGGTACGGCAATGATCAATTCGTCCTAGCCAATGATGTGGCTCAGGTTTTCTATGTGAAGGACATGTCTAGCAGACCGAGAAAAAGAAAAGATAAGGAAGCGAATACATCAGACGATGAGCCAAGGCGCCACATAGTTCTTTCAGGGTAAAGAAACATCGTGGGAGTCGAGGACAAGACAGACTTGTCAGAAGATTACAATAAATTTGATGAAATTCCTCCCTTCAAAGTCAAAGATGATCCAAGAATTTAGTTAAATGATGAAGATGTTCCATGGTTACGGCGCAATCAGAAGAAAGGCAAGAAGAAAAATAGAAACGGATCCTCCCTTTAGTCCCGGTTGGGGACACCAACCGGGACTAAATGGGTTAGGGTTTCGTTTGGACCAATCAGATAGAATCACACGGATCGTGTGTTTCTTTCAAGCGCTTGTGAGTCGTTGGATCCGGGGTGTGTTTCTTTCGAGCTGTTGTGAGCCGTTCGATCAGGGCTACGGTGTGTTTCTTTCGAGCTGTTGTGAGCCGTTGGATGAGGGTGTTTCTTAACCGTTGGATCAAAACCCTAGCTCAACACTTTGTGAGCCAGAGGACCCTATATGTAGCCCACCTTCATACACCGGTCAGTTCAACGAGCAAATACAGAACATCCGGATTCGCCATCATATGTCCTGCCGTGCATTTGGTATGCATAGATGCACCCAGTAGCCACGGTAGGGCTGTATGATGGCGATACCGATTGTTTTATTCTACACCCCCCTTTAAGGTTTGATACATCATATATTCAGTTCATCGAGCAAATACAAAACATCCGGATTCGCCGTCATATGTCCTGCCGTGCATTTGGTATGCATATATGCACCCAGTAGCCACGGTAGGGCTGTATGATGGCGATACCGATTGTTTTGTTCTACACTCCCCTTTAAGGTTTGATACATCATATATTCAGTTCATCGAGCAAATACAAAACATCCGGATTCGCCATCATACGTCCTGCCGTGCATTTGGTATGTATATATGCACCCAGTAGCCACGGTAGGGCTGTATGATGGCGATACCGATTGTTTTGTTCTACACCCCCCTTTAAGGTTTGATACATCATATATTCAGTTCATCGAGCAAATACAAAACATCCGGATTCGCCATCATACGTCCTGCCGTGTATTTGGTATGCATATATGCACCCAGTAGACACGGTGGGGCTGTATGATGGCGATACCGTTTGTTTTATTCTACACCCCCCTTTAAGGTTTGCCCCAAAACACATCAGAGATAATATAATTCACATGATCCATTCAACAAAGTTTGGTACAATAAATTATTACACATCAATTCTTCCCTTGTGTCCCCGCTTTCTTACGATTTGGCCGTATCCATGGAGCATCCTCATCATTTAACTTAATGCTTTATTGTTTTAAATGACATTTAGACAATTTTTACACAAAACATGAGAAAATATAAATATGTTGTTATAATATTTGATTTTACAATTTTTTGAGTCTACTTTGATTTTATAAATAAATGTAAAAAACAGAAAGGGAAACAAAAAAGAAAAATAAAAGAAGAAACAGGAAAAAGAAAAAGGAAACAAAAAAAATATCTTTATATTTTCAAATTAGTTTGATAAATATCTTATTTTTTTTAAATGACATTTAGACAATTTTTACATAAAATATGAGAAAATATAAATATGTTGTTATAATATTTGATTTTACAATTTTTTGAGTCTACTTTGATTTTATAAATAAATGTAAAAGAAAACAGAAAAGGGAAACAAAAAAGAAAAATACAAGAAGAAAAATAAAAGAAGAAACAGGAAAAAGAAAAAGGAAACAAAAAAAATTTCTTTATATTTTCAAATTAGTTTGATAAATACCTTATTTTTTATTTTTTAATTGTTTTAAAAGACATTTAGACAATTTTTACACAAAATATGAGAAACTATAAATATGTTTTTATAAATATTTGATTTTACAATTTTTTGAGTCTACTTTGATTTTATATATAAATGTAAAAGAAAACAGAAAAGGGAAACAAAAAATAAAAATAAAATAAGAAACATGAAAAAGAAAAAGGAAACCGAAAAAAGAAAAAAAGAAAAAGTGCCCCCTGTATAGACCGTTAGCACCGGTTTGCGTTAACAACCGGTGCGAAAGGGTCTTTAGCACCGGTTGTTAACACAAACAGGTGCTAAAGGTCTGTACAGGGGGGCGCGCAGTCTGAACGTGGCCCCGGGTTTGGACCTTTAGTACCGGTTGTTGTACAGTGGGTCTTCTCTCTGTGAGTACTTAGCGAAATTTTTCAGTTTCAGTCATTCGCGCGTCTTCTTCCTCCCGGGCGAAGCCTTGCCTCGCCGTCGCCTCCTCGCCGTCGTCGCCCCGCCGCGCGCCCTCGACGCCGCTTCGTCGCCGCCACCCTCTGCCCCCGACGATGTCCGCCTCGCCCGCGCCCCCGACGCCACGCCCGCGCCCCCGACGCCATGCCGCCGCCCCAACGCCACGCCGCCGCCCGACGCCGCGCGCCTCCCTCTGCCCCGACGCCTCGCCCACGCCGCCGCCCAACGCCGCCTCCCTCTGCCCCGACGCTGCCAGCTCCCTCTGTGACATAGGCGTGACGTCACAGAGGCAGAGGCGTGACGTCACAGAGGTGAGTTTTTTTTTTCTATTTGTAAATTAGATTTATAATTAGAATTAGAATTTATAGTAATTAGAGTAATTATAATTAGCTAGTATTTTTCTATTTCTATTTGTTTTCATCGGACACTTAGCTAGAATTTTGTATTATAATTAGAGTAATTATAATTAGCTATAATTAGAGTAATTATAATTATCTAGTAATTATAATTAGCTAGAATTAGAGTAATTATTATAATTAGAGTAATTATAATTAGCTAGAATTAGCTAGAATTTTGTAGTAATTATAATTAGCTAGAAAAATATACTAGCTAGAATTAGAATTAGAAAAATATTTGGACATATAAATTTAAAATATATTAGCTAGAATTAGAATTTTTAGTAATTATAATTAGGTAGACTTAGAGAATTTTTTCTGTTTAAATTTAAAATATACTAGCTAGAAAAATATTTGGACATATAAATTTAAAATATATTAGCTAAAATTAGAATTTTTAGTAATTATAATTAGCTAGACTTAGAGAATTTTTTCTGTTTAAATTTAAAATATACTAGCTAGAAAAATATTTGGACATATAAATTTAAAATATATTAGCTAGAATTAGAATTTTTAGTAATTATAATTAGCTAGACTTAGAGAATTTTTTCTGTTTAAATTTAAAATATACTAGCTAGAAAAATATTTGGACGTATAAATTTAAAATATATTAGCTAGAATTAGAATTTTTAGTAATTATAATTAGCTAGACTTAGAGAATTTTTTCTGTTTAAATTTAAAATAATTTCGCTAAGTGTCCGATGAAATAATTTCGCTAAGTGTCCGATGAAATAATTTCGCTAAGTGTTTTTCATTTTATAAATTTTACTAGCACGTGTTGAGCTATGGATCCCCAAGAACCTGCACATGATCCGCACGCCGATCAGCTCGCGGGAATGGGTGAGGCCGAGAAGGAAAGATACATGTGCCAGATGATTTTTGAAGATGCAACGGCCATATATCATGATCACGACGGTGGACAGGCGTTTAGCAATCAATTTTTGAACGACTCCGGTGACGGAGCTGAGAATATAGAAGATGTAGTAGATGATGACGACGACAACGTCGAGGATGCAGAAGTGCCCTCCAGAACAAACTCTGCCAATGTATATCTCAAGTCATTGTTGACGCAACAATTAATTTGTATTGCACTTACTAACGAATCATTATTTTCCCGTTTACTGAGACAAAGTCGAAACGAGGCCCGGCCGCAAGGTTGAAAGATACCGCAAGGTTCTCGATCGATACAGTTGCTGCTGATGGCAAACCACTGGAGCCCCCAGAAACATATCGCAAATTCGTAAATCAGTGCGGAGTTGTTGTAAGAGACCTGGTCCCGATTAACTTAATAAAGTGGAATAAGCCGAAGACCGGCGCCAACGTTGGAGCTACTTATGTCGATGAAAGATTGAAAAGAGTGCTTTGCGACACGGTATGGCTAAATTTCAGCGTAGCGGAAGATAAGAAGAAGAAAGTCGAGGAGTGGGCTTTGAAGAAGATGGCCACACAATTCCAGAGGTGGAAGAAAGACTTGTGGAAGAAATATAAAGACGAAGATCCAGTTTTCACTGGGCACCTAGTGAAGATAAGAGACGCTTGGCCTGATTTTAAGGCGTACAATAAATCGGGTGTCTTTGCATCCCGATCAGCCACAAATAAGGAGAATGCGAAGAAGAAGAAATATCACCATATTTTGGGGTCAGGTGGCTACATGACTGTCCTGCCTAGGTGGCGACGCTATGAAGATGCGCTTCTGAAAATAGGTATCATTCCACAGACACATGACTGGCTCGATAGGTCCAAGTTCTGGTTGTTCGCGCATGGGGCAACGTTGGACGCCGAGACTGGGATGATTGTTGCGGAGGGACCATGGTCGGAAAAAATAACAAAAGTCGTAGCAGAACTAGAGAAGGCAATAGAAGCTGTTCGAAAAGGAACTTTTGTTCCCGATAGAGAGAACGACGAGCTGACGAAGGCACTCGGGAACCCCGAAAAGTGGGGACGAACACGAGGCTTTGGAGCCACTACCTCGTGGAGCCAAGGGTTTCCAGCGGACCTTGGCACTTACAGAAGCCGTGGTAGAAGCAAGAAGAAGGCGCTGGAACGGATATCGACATTAGAAGAAAAGGTGGCGTTTCTCTTGAAGAAAGGGGGACACCACACTGAAGAGGAGGTAGAACATCCTGCACCTGACGGTGATCAGCAGCAAATAGAAGACGATCCTGTAGCAGATGTCGTCCTATCTCAGCATAGAAGCAGCGTGGGTTCCACGCAGCTGCAGCTAGAAGACGGTCGTGCAGTCGAACCGTCGGCGCCTCACTACCCCGTGGATGATATCACGGAGAAGACAAACTGTGAGATACATATGCCAATGGGGAACATATCCTTCATGGTGGCGTCAGGCTATGCTTTACCGAATCAACCTGGAGCAACCTACCATGGTGGTCAGATTCTAGCATCCCATGCTCGTGTCGGTTTGTCAACAATTACGCCGGGATGCCATTCAATTGAGCTTCATATTCCTGGAGGTGAAGAAGAGAGGACACTGGGAGAAATGGAGCTTGGTATCATCTTGTGGAATAAGAAACACATCGTGTTTCCTAACGCGGCGCCGAGGCCACCGACTCCTCCAGGTACAAATGCACCACCTCCAACAATTACTGAATGTTGCACCACATGTAAGCCTATTTTTAGTAGTTTTTCCACTTTCGTACAGAGAATGCACGACCTCCAAGTCCACCCCCAGCGCACCTCCAAGTCCACCCCACAACGAAGATTGGGAGCCCGAGGCCGAGAGTCCATCGCCCGTGCACTCCCGTGAGCCGACGGATGCGCCCACTACGGGTACGGCAAAGCGAAAGCTGCAGTTCAGAAGAAACGGGACTCCTCCCAAGAAGAGAAAAAGTAAACCCAAGAAAGTCAAGACTCCCCCGAAGTTACCAGGCCTGATGACTCCGGAGGAACTAGACGAGGTCGTGAAAGCCAAAAACAAAGCATGGTTCGCACGGTCTCCCCTGAAGCCCCCTCCAGACGTCTGGAAGGAAACTCTGAAGAACATACCAAAGTGGAAAATTGAGCGCACCATCGACAAGTTATATTATCCTGCACCGCCGACACCGCCGCCCCTTTCAGACTATGAATGGTACATTGAAAATATGCACACCGCACAGATGAAGCAGTCGGAGCAGATGAAGCAGACGGAGCAGACAAAATGCGGGAAACAAGTTCCCCAGCTCGGACAACAAGAAGCACGGTCAATTACCCCTCTCAAGGTGTTATCTGACCAGGCTTCAGTGTCCGGTCCACGCATGGGCGACGTAGGTTACGCTATTGCTGATGTGGTATATAAATATAAGCCCGAGCACCCTCTGGTCGAAAATCCTACTGCTCTAACAACCCAACTATGGAATTTACATGTTTGGTACTTGGAGGCCGCAAGGCAAAAGAGAGACTGTATCATGGAGGCAGTTCAGGATCAACACTACTTCAGAGAGTACGGTGTGGAGCTTGGGTTCGATGACTTTTTCCAGATGTACAATCAACGTGCCCTTGACAAATCTATCATCAGCTGCTACTGTTTGTAAGTGATTTATTTGTGTAATTTAATTATTTAGTTAAGCTCGCGTTCATTGCCCGTATAATTATCACTCACGACATTCTTTTTGTACGCTACTATGCAGAATGAAGATTCGTGAATGCAGCCTGGCAGGAATCTGGGACTTTGGGTTCATTGACCCGTATTCGTTTCATCAAGACACAATAGAAAAGTTCAACAAGGATACACCGGATGATTTGCTAAGGCTTTTGAAGCGACAACGTACCAAAAAAGAAATACTTTGGCCCTACGGATTCAAGTGAGTGTTACTGTCTTGTAGACATTCCATTTTGCTTACCTGATGTTAAGTGTAATTGATGAGTATGCACGACTGCGTGTGTACACGTGCGCAGGTCCCACTTCATATTGTTCATCATTAGAATCGATCAAGTACAGGTTGAAGTCTGGGACTCGTTAACCTGGGACGCTGACACATGGACGAGCGCGCGTCAGATGCTTCAAAGGTATATATATATATATATCGGCCTCTTTTTCGTTCATTTTCTGATATCAACTAAATAATAATTAACTCTTGTATTCATTTTTCTTTTGTCGGCCAGGGTTTGGCAAATGTTCATCAAGGAAGAACCCGGTACATGGGCAGACAAGCTCCACTTTCAGATTAACAAAGTAAGTAGTACTATGTACCCTGGTTTCAATACCATTATCATTCTCTTGATTATTAATAATTTGACTGAATTATGTTCTCGTATATAGAGCGTCCCGCAACAACCACAGGGCACTGATTATTGTGGATACTACGTTTGCGAGTACATTCACAGGATTATCTATGAGAAATCCCGTACTTCCAGAAATCTAGAGGTACGTAACCGGATCTTCACAACTTTATTTATGTTGCCATCAATTATGTTTAGTTTTGTTCATAACTTAATTGTTTTCATCTACTTCTTTTAAAGATGCAACGAAAGTGGGCGATGCTCAAACCAATCCAACGTTGCAAGGCAGTTGCAGAGGAATTGACAGGATTTCTCCTCACGCAAGTCAGAGATGAAGGCGGAGAATTTTTCCATCCTATGAACCAATAGCCAGCTCACTTCTCTATGCAAGTATACAGCTATTGGAAACGAACTTCAGATTATGTAATGCTCGATCGAGTACTTCGTGTTGCATGTATATATATATATGTACTTTTATTTGGTGCATCAACATTTAACCGCAAACACGGAATCGGAAACACTTAACCGCAAACACGGAATCGGTGTTCCCGGATACGTATTTCCGATTACGTGTTTCCGATTCCGTGTTCGTAAAAAACGAAACACGGACACACGGAATCGGAAAGACGTAAACGGAAACACGTAAACGGAAACCCTGAAAATACGGAACACGTCCTAAACCCTAAACCCTAAATACGGAATCGGAAACCCTGAAAAGAAAAGGAAAAAAGAAAAGAAAAAAAAAGCATTAGGACCGGTTGGTGTTACCAACCGGTTCTAAAGGTCCTCCGCCTGCGCGCACTCTTCGGCGCCCACGTGGAGGCCTTTAGCACCGGTTTGTGACAGACCGGTTCTAAAGGGGGGGCCTTTAGTCCCGGATACGTAGCACCGGATGTGTATCCGGGTCCAAAGGCCCTTACAAACCGGTGCTAATACCCCTTTCTCCACCAGTGAAATAGATGATTTCCATTTATCCAAAAGTGGATATATCTAGACTTGATTTAGTGTCTAGATACATCCACTTCTAGACAAATGGAAGCCATCTTTTTGTGAACGGAGGGAGTAGCTGCGTACGGTCCATGCAGAGCAGCCGTGCACTGTGCCTGCATGGTTTGGTTTTCGTCCATCTCCTTCGTGTTTACACGGAAGAAAATTAAGGTCGGGTGAAGTTCTAAAGCATAAAAAAGTTTCATGCAAAAAATCAAAATAGTACGGACACATTAATACATATACGGTTCTAATCATGATCAGTTAGTACAATAGATATTTTCTTGCTCAACTCGGCTTTGATGATTTTGAAAGCTTTCAACTGCATCAACCAGTTGGTGGCGATGTCACGGGGAACAGGGTAAGGGTGGGGAGCCCATTTTCCTCAATTATACATATAATGCATCAAGAATTAACGAGATACATAATTGTTGGTAAATGATGTACAATGTTCTTAAGCCATAGTTATGCATTGAGTAGCAAAGAGCCAAGAAAATAAATTGACTGGAATTATTTCTTTTGTTTTTCATATCGACTAAACTTATTTCGAAGTCTAATCACATCGGCATAGCTGCATAGGCGACAAGCCGTAAATGTCCAAACACAAAAGTGGGCACTATATATGCTTTAAATTGTGCAACTCCGATGAGAAATCAAGCCTATGAATTAGGGATATTAAAACTCAGCCAAATAGGAGTCATCTCAAGCTATCAGCGATTTTAGCCATCCGATCACCTAGGAGGGTCATCCTTGGCGGTCTGATGCACCGTTGCTCCCAAGTGGGCTGCTCCTGGGCCGGATGTCCCTGAGGCCGCTACTCTGCACAACAAATCAAAGGTTTCTCATTAGATCTAAAGGGACGGACAGTCACGATTCTTCCTCTTCCGATCCAGACTCTTACCCGTGCTTAGAAAAAAAATCTCAACAAAAATAACATGGCTCTGAATCGTTGCAAGCAAAGAGATGCCAGCGACGTCTCCTCGACGGTCACACGCCGCCGCTCCCCACCACGCATGCCCTAGGCCATCGTTTGCCGTGGTTCGCCTGCGTCGCGGTGTCCGGAGAGGCCCCTCGCGCCAGCCTTGCCCTCAACGCTCCCGTCCAGCAATCCTCACCGGGGCGGCGGCGCACCCGTTGAGGCATCTGCCATCCTCTTCTCCACGCGTCCCACGTGATGTCGCTCCTCAGGTAACCCCTGCGACTATGTTGCCTTGCCTCCGTGACGCCGCTGGGGAGGCCACAACTTGCACAACTGAAGCCCCCCGGAACGCGGCTGCACCATCACCTCGACTAGCACAAGCTCCGATCGTAGGTTGCCCTCTTCCAACTTGGTCTTAATCTGCACCATATACTAATGTTCTGTTTTAGTCTTCAGATCTTTTTAAATTTATTTTATCGTCATGCTCCATATTGTCTGTTGGGGGTCAGATTTACCAAATCAATATCTTGTGTATGTGTTTTATTCAATCCTGCAACTAGAAAATCTAAAGGATATGGATTCGTTAAGTTATCTTCAGAAAATGAAGCGGCTGCATGTCTACAACATTGGAGAAGATGGGCGATGAGGTAAAAATTCTTGTCAGTTCACTGTATCTGTAGGCTTCTTAACTTGCAAACGGAGATAACTGAGTTAATAAAAAGACATTTAAGGTACAATTTTATGCCCATTGCAAGCCGAAGGATATATGATTCCAAATTATGTTGCTTTCTTCTTACAACTTATGCAGGCATGGACCCAAAATCAAGGAAGTTTGTGTCTATATTTCATGTTTTCTCTAGATAGCTTCTGTGGAGTCGGAGTTGCCAATTTTAGTCTAATTTTATTGCTCCACATGACGCTTGGTTGCAAGCCCTGCTTTTGTACCGATGTACACCGACACCAAGGTTCGCTACGAGTTCTTCACATAATTCTCCGGTTGTTGTAATCTGATTTTGTTACCTTTGTTTCTTCCCTGTATGTGTTTGGTGTGCTGCATGTTAGAGTAAGTATAATGTGTAGTCATGGTAGGTGCTCTCTCCTATCTATTCAATCTAAAGGACTGGAATGGAGCACCTATAACATGTATCAAAAGACAATATTTGACTAGACCCGGAGGTGATTTTGCTTAGTTGTGAAAAACTAAATAAATAATAGTATTATGGTATATCAGTTTAAAAAAATAGTATTAACATGCAATATTTATCTGATCTTACTCTCATTGACATATAGACCATAGTCTTTATATACTTTATTATGCGACACTTTCAATACATAGAGTATTACTTATTCATTTTATATATGCAATACTTTGGGCAATGGATTAGACTTCCTAAGTCATTGTCTGTCTATGGGCTATGCCCTTTGAAAACAAAATTGTTGGATTTTTTTTCTAGAAAACGAATAACAAGTAGTTTCCTTCAAATCTGAATGACGCATTGGTACTGCAATTTTACATTCAACCGGGCTTTCTAGACCTCTTGTTGCATAGAGTACACTTATTATCCGTTGCTAATGTTCTACACTCTTTGATTTTTTCTTCACCTTGGCAATTTCGTTGGACGCAGTTCATATTTACTTCTGTGAGACTTAGCCCATATCCATCCTTGTAGTATCTTATGGAGAGATAGAGCCTTACGACCACAGAAAGTTAGGTGACAAATGGTGAGACCTTTTAACCATTTTGACCGTGAACTATATAATACCATCTATTATGTGGATATTCACTTTCTTTTCGTCCATTTCTTCTGGACTATATATTTTGTATTTTACTTATGAATTGCGGTCTCGAAAATATTACTTTGCACATAATCTTGCTGTGCTTGAAAACATAATTGCATTAGCTCGCAGTGGATTTGGGGCCTAACCGGGCCATGGCCCGCTCAGGATTAGGCCATTCCTTTGTATTCGTTGCTGGGCTGGCCCAACAAAACTCTAAATATTGAAGAAATTCATACTCAGTTGCAGACTGGCCCGCCCATAAATTCCACTGTAGCTCTGCTACTGTTAGCTCGGTTGCCTAACCAGTTGGTGTTACAACTTGCAGGAGACTCTTCAAAATGGGTTAGGAAATAGTGGTGACCATGAGGAAGAAAAACTACAGGGTGCAAATGGTATGCATTAAGTTTTTACTACCACATTATGTAATATTGGATCCGAAAATATTTTTTTGTAATTGAGATCAACTAATGATTTCCATTATTTTTACACCGTTATATCTTCAATTTATTTTGCAATATGAATGGTTGTTCCAATGGTGTCCAATATAAAGGATTATTTTGGTGAACTAGAATCTGTTTTAAACTACTCTATATTATCTAAGCTCCTACCAATTTATTGAAATAACAGACGGGCGCAGCAACGCGCGCCATCATGATCTAGTAAATAAAAATATGAGAACATTGGAAAGCCTGGGCAAGCTGTGACTTGGACACTGGATTGGGTATGTGACGGAGGCCGCCATCACGCTCCTTTGCTGCCAGCGTTGCCACGCCCATTCCTGCTGTCGCCGGTCTACCTGCCTGGAGCGGCGCTGCTGCGCTCCCTTGCCGCTAGGGTTCCTGCGCCGCCGTGACATTTTTTTTTTTTGAGAGAGAAACATATTGTTTTTATCTGTGTATATAGGTCTGGTCCGTTCCTTCCTCTGCTTCTTGGCTTCCGCTGCACGAAGTGGCAAAAGGTACAAGGCCAAAAGCCAAGCTGGCCCAATTGAACATGCCTGGTGGGCAGCGCCCAACGCGCCTCTTTTTTCCTTCCTCTTTCTTCTCCGGACTCATTGACAGATACATAACTATACGAACGTTCTGCACCAAAATCAAGGTGCCCTATTGGGTCCTCCGCCTTGCACAGATGCACGGGGGGCGGAAATGGTAGCGGCGGTGTAATACGCATAATGTGACGATATTTTCCTGTCCGCCGTGGTGGCATTGGCATAGGCATATATACGTACTCCATGTTCCACATGGGCGTCGATCATTGGCGCGTGCCACATAACGAGACGATAAGGTCGATCGGTCTACCTAGTATTGTAGTACTCGATCCTCTCAGGCGTGGAGTGCATTATTGTTCCCGTCATGGCTTGGCTCGCCAACTTTGCTGCCAGCGCCTGCATGAGGTAGTACTAGGACTCTGGCCCTGGATCCGGCCCAAACGCATCCCTCACCTGGATAGAAACTTTTTTTTCACGTCGCCGAAGTCGTTTTATATACTGTATTATACTAGTATATGGCTGCCCTGCAAATTCTCTTTTTGAGCCACTACTACGTCCAAAAACTGCCTCATTTGTCGACGACCTGGACGGGAATCTTCGCCGCGCATTGACCCAGATTCGCCTCCACGGCCAAGGGTGACCCCGAATATTCTTGCTGGAAAGGACCAACGGCGCGGAACGTACACGCTGCCAGATTCTATTGGCCAGCTTTTTACAAGCATGGGTCGTGTCAGCTCACATGCGCGCAGTGCGTCGGGTACCTAACCTCCGCATCCGAGAGCATCTCCACAGCCACCCATCGAGTGTCCGGCACCCACAATTGGATCCCCTTTGGGAACGTCGAACCTGTCTTCCATGGATTTGGTGGACGTGCTCCGCAGCGGCGTCCAACCGGCTACCTCAAACGGTAGTCCTATTTTATTTTTTATCAAACTATTTTGTGTTTAAGGAAAACACTCGATAAACTGGGTAAATAATAATTATACAAACACACAAATAGTTCAACAGTTATAACAATAATTTAAATATTTTAAATTCTTCAAATTCGCACTAACAAATCCTCGTAATCGAACTACTCGTTAGCTCTTATAGCCCACAAGTGTGCCACAAGATCAGTCTGTAGTTGATGGTGAACTCTCTCGTCACGAATTTTCTGATAAACACGAAAAAAATCATCAAACTCATCAGACACGTCCGGTTGTGGATCCGCAAGAGGGCCCTGAAAGTCGAATGACTCGTCGAACAAGATGTCTCGCTCGCTCTCGATGATCATGTTATGCATGATAATACAAGAGTTCGTGACATCACATATTTGATATATCGAGCAAAATAGACAAGGATACCTTACCACAGCAAACTGTGACTGGAGTACACAAAATGCCCTTTCCACATCTTTCCGGACGGCCTCCTGTTTATTTGAAAAAAAAATAGAGAGAATTCCTTATTTGGCCCTTACTTAAAATCGTGTTCCCTATTTGGGACTAAAATAAAATTTCTTCCCTATTTGACATCTTAACTTCATTTTCTTCCTAACATGGCTCTATAGTGCATTCTAAACACAAATATGATATAAAAATACTCTTTTGCCCCTAATGAATTTTTGTACCAAAATTCATAACAGAAGTTGAAAATAAGTATAGTCAGATTCTATGCCATGTTGGTTCCACACGATACAAATATTACTTTAAACGTACATATATGGCTTCACCCTTGTGACAGACTGGACAAAAAGTGTACGTCACTACAGGAAACGCCGCATATGCCGACGGCCAAAAGCCGTCGGCACAGGCTAAAAAGCCGTCGGCACAGCCTGTGCCGACGGCCGCCGTCGGCACCTTGCCGTCGGCACATCCCACGTCGGCACATGGCCAAATGGCCGTCGGCACATAAAAAACCGTCGGCGTAGGCTATGCCGACGGCAAAGCCGTCGGCACACTAAGCTCTATGCCGACGGCAAAGCCGTCGGCACAATATTTCCAAAATTCGAATTTTGAAAAAAAAAAAAAAAAAAAAAAAAAATTTTTGAACTTTTTTGACATTCTATTCCAGAATTTTTCACTTAGCCACATATTTAATCTCTAATCTCTAATTACACAATTAATCTAGTCAACATACTTAACTTAGTCAAACTTCCCATTCGGTCACCCATCCTGAAATTCCTCCAGCCCAAGCACGCTTAACCTTTGAGTTCCTTCCAAACTAGATTCCATATGAGATGTGAGAACTTACTGATATTACTATCATATCAATCATATTAACCCGTGGGGAATGATGTTAAACTTCTCTATTGTATAAATTTTAAAATATATTTGAACAAATAACAATGATTATATAATTATATTTATTGACTAAATAACAATATAATGTTAGAAATTACTTTATTTTGTGAATAAATTATTTAATATACAATAATTATATCTTTAAATCCGTAAATCGAAATTTGACAAATAAAATGTCTAAATCGATTAGAAAAATTAGAGAAATTCAAATATGACATCCATATCATAAAAACATCGATAGTTTAGAAAAAAATTAAACTCTTTTGATGAATAGCCATGGTGGCCATTTTGACAGTTTTTGCCGATTCAGCTGGAAACAGGCCAAATGACGGGTGTAATGGCCAAATCCATGGCATAGTTTGTTTAAATATGCCCATATTCCACACAAACATGCATATTGGAAGCACGGACAATGTTCCCGAAGAAAGTTTTCCTTTTCATTCAATAAAAAAAAACCATTTTCCATCTTCCGAGTGTGAAAAATGGCTTTTTTTGTGAAGCATCAACCATAAATATGTTGCAAAACCTGGGAGCTGCATTTTTTGAATATACTAGACCATGTTATATGCACGAATAACCAATTATTTTCCTCTAAAAAGGTTTTCATCAACCTCTTTTGAAGAACACAAGTTTCTGCCGATTCAGCTGGAAACGGGTCAAATTTGAACTACAGGTGCCTCCTAGTTTGCTCATGATTTTTTGAAAAAATCATTTTTAGGTACACAAATACCTATTTCATCAGAGATACACCAAGAGTTTCTCAATATTCAAGCCTAGATACGAACGGTCATGCCCGCCGTCTTGACTTTTTCCCGAAACCGACTTAGAAAATTCCAGAAAATTTAAAAAACATCAAAATGATGCAAGACCTTCGCGTGGTGTCATTATATATGTCCTAGTATCCACCAAAAATAATAAACTTGGAATACGACAGTTGTGTTGAAAATGTTCACATAAATGAGCTATCTCCTACGAACATTCTAGGGTTTCGGGCCAAATGACGGGTGTAATGGCCAAATCCATGGCATAGTTTGTTTAAATATGCCCATATTCCACACAAACATGCATATTGGAAGCACGGACAATGTTCCCGAAGAAAGTTTTCCTTTTCATTCAATAAAAAACCATTTTCCATCTTCCGAGTGTGAAAAATGGCTTTTTTTGTGAAGCATCAACCATAAATATGTTGCAAAACCTGGGAGCTGCATTTTTTGAATATACTAGACCATGTTATATGCACGAATAACCAAATATTTTCCTCTAAAAAGGTTTTCATCAACCTCTTTTGAAGAACACAAATTTCTGCCGATTCAGCTGGAAACGGGTCAAATTTAAACTACAGGTGCCTCCTAGTTTGCTCATGATTTTTTGAAAAAATCATTTTTAGGTACACAAATACCTATTTCATCAGAGATACACCAAGAGTTTCTCAATATTCAAGCCCTAGATACGAACGGTCATGCCCGCCGTCTTGACTTTTTCCCGAAACCGACTTAGAAAAATTCCAGAAAATTTAAAAAACCTCAAAATGATGCAAGACCTTCGCGTGGTGTCATTATATATGTCCTAGTATCCACCAAAATAATAAACTTGGAATACGACAGTTGTGTTGAAAATATGTTCACATAAATGAGCTATCTCCTACGAACATTCTAGGGTTTCGGGCCAAATGACGGGTGTAATGGCCAAATCCATGGCATAGTTTGTTTAAATATGCCCATATTCCACACAAACATGCATATTGGAAGCACGGACAATGTTCCCGAAGAAAGTTTTCCTTTTCATTCAATAAAAAACCATTTTCCATCTTCCGAGTGTGAAAAATGGCTTTTTTTGTGAAGCATCAACCATAAATATGTTGCAAAACCTGGGAGCTGCATTTTTGAATATACTAGACCATGTTATATGCACGAATAACCAAATATTTTCCTCTAAAAAGGTTTTCATCAACCTCTTTTGAAGAACACAAGTTTCTGCCGATTCAGCTGGAAACGGGTCAAATTCGAACTACAGGTGCCTCCTAGTTTGCTCATGATTTTTTGAAAAAATAATTTTTAGGTACACAAATACCTATTTCATCAGAGATACACCAAGAGTTTCTCAATATTCAAGCCCTAGATACGAACGGTCATGCCCGCCGTCTTGACTTTTTCCCGAAACCGACTTAGAAAATTCCAGAAAATTTAAAAAACCTCAAAATGATGCAAGACCTTCGCGTGGTGTCATTATATATGTCCTAGTATCCACCAAAAATAATAAACTTGGAATACGACAGTTGTGTTGAAAATATGTTCACATAAATGAGCTATCTCCTACGAACATTCTAGGGTTTCGGGCCAAATGACGGGTGTAATGGCCAAATCCATGGCATAGTTTGTTTAAATATGCCCATATTCCACACAAACATGCATATTGGAAGCACGGACAATGTTCCCGAAGAAAGTTTTCCTTTTCATTCAATAAAAAAACCATTTTCCATCTTCCGAGTGTGAAAAATGGCTTTTTTTGTGAAGCATCAACCATAAATATGTTGCAAAACCTGGGAGCTGCATTTTTTGAATATACTAGACCATGTTATATGCACGAATAACCAATTATTTTCCTCTGAAAAGGTTTTCATCAACCTCTTTTGAAGAACACAAGTTTCTGCGATTCAGCTGGAAACGGGTCAAATTTGAACTACAGGTGCCTCCTAGTTTGCTCATAATTTTTTGAAAAAATCATTTTTAGGTACACAAATACCTATTTCATCATGATTTTAAGGTCCCCCTAGATTTTGGTTGGATTCAGACGCCCCACAATCCTCTCAGACGAAACTGTTAACCCATTACTGTTTGTTGCGTTATTTCTTATGATTTTTATCTAATTATTTAGCTTTAACAATATGCATGATAATTTAGATATATTTCTCCTCTTCGAAACGAGCTAAAGAACGTCAAAATCCGAGTTGGAACGCAAAAGTTATGATCAAAACGGTGATTAAGTCGAAAAACAAAAAATTTGAGCTTGGCTATGCCGACGGCTTTGCCGTCGGCATAGCTCAATTTTTTTTTTTCAATTCTGAATTCCCTCTTAGGGTCGATGCCGACGGCAGCCGTCGGCGTAGCTCAAAAAAAAAAAAAAAAAACAAAAGGCCGACGGCATTGCCGTCGGCACAGCAAATTTTTTTTTTTCGCAATTTGGGATTTGCTCACTAAGCCTATGCCGACGGCCCCGACAAATTGCCGTCGGCATAGGATTTGGCCGTCGGCATATCGGCCCATTCCTGTAGTGCGTTACTGCAAGTTATTAGTATGCACTTGCTGCACAAACGAAATTGTAGACACCAATGTATGCATTTAAAATTCCAAGAAACCGTGCGTGGCAGAATTTCAAAGTACACAGGAAAAGAAATAACTGCAAACACAGTAGGATTTATATATAGTATTCCTACATGAGATGGGGGAAAGTAGGGGCCAGACCATGATCATCACAATGCACATTTTTCACAACCAGATCATGCACAGATGTAATAAAACTGCATATGCACACCATATGTCTATGGGCCATCTGTGCTGCGCCAATCAGCACAGTGCAGGAACAAGCATACATATTAGAAAATTTGGCACTTTCTTGTCACTGATATTAACAACTTGATCCGGTCAAAGCAGGGTTAGGACCATCATAATGCATGTTTTTCACAACCAGACCATCCGGGCAAAGCAGGGGTAGAACCATCATTATTTATAATATAGAGTTAGCACTTTCCTTGCCTGATGGTTCAGTTCTTCGTTACGTGCGGTGAGCGGCCGTGCCGGCTTTAGGTCTTCGCCATTTTAAACTTTCAAATATTTGTATCGTGTGGGACAAACATGACATAGAATCTAACTATACTTATTTCAACTTCTATTATGAGTTTTGGTCCAAAAATTCATCAGAGGTAAAAGAGTCTTTTTACATCCACATTTGTGTTTAGAATGCACTATAGGGCCATGTTAGGAATAAAATGAAGTTAAGGTGTCAAATAGGGAAGATTTTTTTTTAGGGCCAAATAGGGAACAAGATTTTAACTAAGGGCCAAATAAGAAATTTCTCTCAAAAAATTATTTGCCTCACCCACAGGGTCACGGATTGTCTTCACAAATATAGACCAGTCGAGGTATATGCCATCCGCTAGGTAGTACCCTCTGTCATACTCATGTTCATTGATCGAATAGTTGCAACGGAGCATGTCCTTCACCTATTCTTTGAAATATCGGAGACCGTTACAACACGTTGAGATCATTGTGAGAACCAGACATGCAAAAAATGAATGACAAATCCAAATATCGTAATCATCCACAGACTCAAGCACAACAGTGCACTTTCCGTGATGACCACCTTTGTACATCCCTTGCCAAGAAATGGATAATTCTTCCAACTCCAATGCACGCAATCGATGCTTCCAAGCATCCCAGGAAATCCTCTTGCTTGTCCTTGTGCAACAAATGAGCCGTGTCTGCTTCATTTGATGATCTTTGATGCACGTGACCAAACACTGCAACTACTGCCTTGCAAAATCGAAATGTGGCTTGAACGGCGATGGTCTCATACATGCGAAGATAGTCATCCAATGAATCTGCAGGGGCTCCATATGCAAGACATCTTATTGCAGCCGTGTCTTTCTAAAGTGATGAAAATCCTCACTAGTGGAAACAACCCCTTTCGTCCAGGGGGGCAGGGGGCACCTGTCCCGGTTGCAACAAAATCCGGGACAAATGCTATGCATTGGTCCCGGTTTGTGCGCCCGAGGCAACAGAAATCGCCTGGGGGCATTGGTCCCGGTTCGTGGGGATGCATTGGTCCCGGTTTGTGGCATGAACCGGGAACAATGCCTAGCCACAGGCCACGTGGCACGAGCATGGGCATTGGTCCCGGTTCATTCCACAAACCGGGACCAATGCCCCCCTTCCCCTATATATACTGCCCCATAGCTCCCCCCTTCCATTTTTTTTTGCTTGGAGGTGTGAGAGAGGTGGGTGTTAGTGTGTGTTATTTTACTATGCACACGAGGTGTTCGACGAAATTCCCGAGCCACACATAAGCTCACTGAAAATGGTATCTTCGACCGAGGTTAACCAACTTATCTTTTTCATCTGTAATTGATACATAAAAAAGTAATATTTGCCGATGTACTGTGGTCATTTCTTTATTGAATATGTTATTATAATGTATTTTGATAAACTTAATTATACGATGCAGATGGATGCACGGCAGCGATGAATGTACGGTGACCGACGCACTTCCGAGTATATGGCAGGCCTGAACGCATTTCTCGCTGTAGCTCAGGCGAACAAAGATAATGGGTTTATGTGTTGCCCATGTGTTGATTGTCGGAACGTCAGGGAGCACTCTTCCTCGAGAATCCTTCATGGACACCTACTTCGGAGAGGTTTCATGCCCAGCTATAATTGCTGGACCAAGCATGGAGAAAGAGGGGTTGTGATGGAAGACAATGAAGAAGAAGAAAATCCTTTGTTCCCTGAATACGGTTATACTGCAATGGAAGACAATGCAGAAGAAGGAGGTGATCAAGAACAGGCATCAGAAGAGCCCGATGATGATCTTGGCCGAGTTATTGCTGATGCAAGGGAAGACTGTGAAAGTGAATTGGAGAGGTTGAAGCTGGACAACATGTTACAGGATCACAAAAAGTTGTTGTACCCAAATTGCGAAGATGGTAGCACAAATCTCGGTACCACACCGGAGTTGCTGAAATGGAAGGCACAGAACGGTGTGACTGACAAGGCATTTGAGAGTTTATTTCAACTAATGAAGCCAAAGCATCCAAAGGATAACGAATTGCCTGAGAGTATGTACGAAGCAAAAAAAGCTATCTGCCCTCTAGGATTAGATGTGCAGAAGATACATGCATGCATTAATGACTGCATCCTCTACCGCGGTGAGAAGTACGAGAATTTGGATGAATGTCCGGTATGCACTGCACTACAGTATAAGATCAGAGCAGATGACCCTGGTGATGTTGACGGCGAGCCCCCCTCCCCCCGTAAGAGGGTTCCTGCTAAGGTGATGTGGTATGCTCCTATAATACCACGGTTGAAACGTCTGTTTAGAAACAAAGAGCATGCTAGGTTGTTGCGATGGCACAAAGAAGACCGTAAGAAAGACAGAAAGTTGAGACACACCGCCGATGGATCGAAGTGGAGAAAGATCGAGAGAGACTTCCCGGACTTTACAGGAGAGGTGAGAAACTTATGGTTTGGTCTAACTACAGATGGCTTTAATCCTTTTGGGGAGCACAGCTCCAATCATAGCACCTGGCCCGTAACTCTATGTATGTACAACCTTCCTCCTTGGTTGCGCATGAAGCGCAAGTTCATTATGATGCCAGTTCTCATCCAAGGCCCGAGGCAACCTGGCAACGACATTGATGTGTATCTAAGGCCATTAGTGGAAGAACTCTTACAATTGTGGGGCAAACCAGGTGTATGCGTGTGGGATGAGAACGAACAAAAGCCATTTGACCTACGGGTGTTGCTTTTCGTAACCATCAATGATTGGCCTGCTCTTAGTAACATTTCCGGACATACAAACTAGGGATACAATGCATGCTCACACTGTTTAGATAAGACTGACGGTGTTTATTTGGATAAATATAAAAACGTTGTATACCCGGGGCATCGTAGATTTCTTCCGATCAAGCATCCCGTAAGAAAGAAATGAGGGAAGTATTTCAGAGGTGAGGCAGATAACCGGAAGAAGCCTGACCTCCGTAGTGGTAATGGTTTATTCGATATGGTCAAGGACCTAAAAGTAATCTTTGGGAAGGGTGATGGTAGCCAACCAGTTCCGAACGGCCCTGATAAGCGTGCACCCATGTGGAAGAAGAAATCTATATTTTGGGAGCTACCCTATTGGAAAGTTCTAGAGGTCCCTGTCTTCAATCGACGTGATGCACGTGACAAAGAATCTCTGCGTCAGCCTGCTATGCTTCCTGGGCGTGTATGGGAAGTCAAAAGATACGCCAGAAGCACGGGAGGACCAGCAACGTATGAAAGACTCAAGCAACAAGCACACGGATACAAGGCACCATTACTTAAGCAGCTACGCTCTTACTAAAGCAGAGAAGGAAATATTTTTTTGAAGTCCTTTACAGTATCAAGGTTCCGCATGGCTTCTTGTCGAATATAAAGGGGATAATAAACATGGCAGAGAAAAAATTCTAAAACCTGAAGTCTCATGACTGCCACGTGATTATGACCCAGTTGCTTCCGATTGCATTGAGTCGGCTTCTACCGGAAAATGTTCGAGTACCCATTGTGAAGCTATGTGCATTCCTCAACGCAATATCTCAGAAGGTAATCGATCCAGAAATTCTAGCAAGATTACAGAGGGATGTGGTCCAGTGTCTTGTTAGTTTTGAGTTGGTGTTCCCACCATCCTTCTTCAACATTATGACTCATCTCCTGGTTAACCTATGTAAAGAGATTCATATTCTCGGTCCGGTATTTCTACACAATATGTTCCCCTTTGAGAGGTTCATGGGAGTCTTGAAGAAATATGTTCATAACCGTGCTAGGCCAGAAGGAAGCATCTCGAAGGGCTATGGAACAGAAGAGGTCATTGGAATCTGTGTTGACTTTATTCCTTACCTTAAGACGATTGGTGTTCCTGAATCGCGGCATGAGGGGAGACTGAGGGGAAAAGGAATGCTGGGAAAGAAAACAATGATACCCAGGGACGGGCATTCTTTCACCGAAGCACACTACATAGTTCTACAAAATTCTATGTTCGTGGCTCCATATCTCGAGAAACACAAGAATATTGTACGCTCCACAAACCCGGGGAAGGATGACTCATGGATTAAACGCAAACACATGGAGACTTTCGGAAGTTGGTTGCAAACACATCTTATAAATGACACCACTGTTGAAGATCATCCGTACATGTTGGCCGGGTCACCATCTTCGACTATTGGGAGTTTTCAAGGGTACGAGATAAATGGGAATACATTTTACACGATCTCCCAAGATAAGAAGAGCACCAACCAAAACAGTGGTGTCCGCTTTGATACAACAAATGAGAATGAAAAAAATGGCACATACTATGATACATAGAGGAGATATGTGAACTTGACTATGGACCTTCTTTTAAGGTCCCTTTGTTCAAGTGCAAACGGGTCAACCTGAATGGAGAAGGGATAAAGGTAGAGCCTCTTTACGGAATAACAACAATGGATCTCAACAATATTGGTTACAATGACGAACCATTCGTCCTAGCCAATGGTGTGGCTCAAGTCTTCTATGTGAAGGACATGTCCTCCGGACCGAAAAAAAGAAAAAATAAGCAAACAAATACATCATACGATGAGCCGAAGCGTCACATAGTTCTTTCAGGGAAAAGAAACATCGTGGGAATCGAGGACACGACAGGCATGTCAGAAGATTATAATAAGTTTGTTGAAATTCCACCCTTCACAGTGAAAGCTGACCCCACCATCCCGTTAAATAATGAAGATGCTCCATGGTTACGGCCGAAGCGATCATAAGCAAGGTACACGAAGAAAATTCAGAAGACTAGATAGGGATGTTGTTGATGATGTGTAATAATAAACGTGGAATACATGATCATAGTTTTGTTTGACCAATAATTTGTATTGACCGGTCAAAAGCTGGCAAGCATTGAGTGATTGACAACTATAACCAGGCTGACTTCATTATTATCCCAACCAGCGGCACACCCACCCGCTTTTCTGTTTCTATCTCCTCCATCTCGTCCATTGAGATGTGCGCTGCACACAGGGCCGTTGTAACCAGCCCTGTGTGCAGCCACACATCCGGAAGGAGCGCCACGGCCGGCACATAATTCCCCTTTATCCCCGACCCCCCGCTTGAAAACAGAGCATACGTCCTGCCGTGCATTTGGTATGCATATATACACTCAGTAGCCACGGCAGGGATGTAGGCTGGCGATACCGGTTGTTGTGTTCTACATCCCCCTTTAAGGTTTGATACATCATTCAGTCCATGGTTGCGGCGAAATCCGAACAAAGTGACACGGAAGAAAAAGAAGACGCAAACCGAAAAACTCTAGAAACTGATTTGTGGTTTTGTACGTAAACACTCTACGGCCAGTGAGACAAGGAGTCTGTTAGTTATGTTGCTATTAATGTAATTGTTACTAATTTTAAAACAATATAAGATATTTATATTCAAATTATATGCAAATAGTAAAATAGTTAATAGTTTGAATAGTTAGAATAATTATTTAGTTAAACAGAAAATGGATTTGAATTAGTTATGCAAATTCAAGCACTTTTCATGTTGAAATTTTTGTCAAATTCGAAAGTATATAGAAGTTATTCATGTGCATATTCAAACAATTTTCAAATTTTGGCGCTAAAACATTTGGGCGCGCAGGATAGCACCAAATTTCGAAATACGTCTAGTTCCGGCCCGTGCCACCAACCGGGACCAAAGGGGGTACCTCTAGTCCCGGTTGGTTGCACGGGCCGGGACTAGAGGCCCATTAGTATAAATATCCAGGCCCTCTCTTCAGGCCGAGCAACCACCCGGGACTGACCGGACTAGCCTAGGCGAAGCCCTGCCGACGGCGGGGATGGATAGAAAGATCCCGCCGACGCCGGCTCCGGCCGTTTATTGCATTAGATTGGCCGGGGACGAGTTGGGACGGGAACGAATGCATTCATAAAAGGCCCGAAGGCCGGTGCTTACATTGGGGCGGCGGAGCGGCCACAGGCGGCCGGCCGTTTCTTGATGACGGCCCTATTGGCCGTCCTTACATGCATGGGGGCGGTGGCGCGGCCACAGGCGGCCGGCCGTTTCTTGCGGGGGAGCAAACCTAGTTAACTAGTTGGCCGGGGGCGCGCCGGCGTCGGCCTAGTCCTCCTCGTCGGAGGAGATGAAGTGGTAGGGAGGCTGGACCCACAGGTGGGCAGGCAGCTGGGGACCGCCCTCCAGTGGCGGCTGCGGAGGCATCGGGGGCGCGCCCTCCAGCGGCGGCGGCAGCTCCTGTGGCAGCGGCGGCAGCTCCTCCGGCGACCACTCGCCGCCGGTCTAGGCCCAGCGCATGTCGTATTCGAGGCCAGGGGAAGCGGCTGTGGTTCCGGATGGTCCGTTGACACCTCCCTCTCGGCGTTCAACACCTGCCACCACGGCGCCGGCGGTGGAGGGGCGGCGTCGGCAGCCGCGGCGGCGGCCGCGCAGGCGAGGACCTGCTCCCAGCGCTTGATCTCGTCCTCGGCGAGGGAGCGGCGGGAGGCCTCGTAGCCGGCCTGCATCTCGGAGTCCTCCTCGTCGTCGATGATGTCCTCCTCGAACCACAGCTCCGGTTCGCTGCCAGGCGGCGGCGCTGGGTAAGTGTCGGCGTTGGCCTCCGGATTCGGGGGCGTAGCGAAGTAGGAGCGGAGGCGCTGGTCGTGCTCCTGCTGGAACCACACGTCCCAGTTCGGCGAGTCCAGCGCGTAGGCGGGGTCTCTGAGGAGGTGGCCGGCAGGAACACGCTCCGGCGAGCTACCTCCTCGGCCCGAGAGTCGTTAGTCGGGACCGCCGGTACCGGGATCCGCTACGGGTTGAGGTGCCAGCCGTCCGGGAGGTGGACGTCCGGCCAGAAGACCGGCGTGGCGTTCTGCCAGTGCCACGTGGCCTCCATCTTCGGGACGTACCGGCGGAGCCGCTTGCCTGGCGCGGCGCGAGGCGGCGGGTGGCGTGCGGCCGGAGGTGGTGCTGGGAAGCGCGGGTTGGCCCCGATCCGCATGCCGGCCGGACCAAAGCCAAATGCCTCCCGCGGTGGGGGGAACGCCGCCGCTACGGCCTCTCTGTCCGGCGCCCCTGGAGGACCCGGCCTCGTGCTCGTTCTTGGCCTTCTTGAACCAGCGGTGGGGCGACATGGCTAGGGTTAGGGTTTGTGCTGAGGGAGTGGGTGTGCCGGTGTACGGGCGGCAGGGTCCCTTTAAAAAGGACCGGGGCGGGGATGGCGCGCCAACCGGCGGTGAGAACGTGGCGGCGGTTCGCAGGTGGCGTTGAATGCGCGGTTGAAGCCGAGGCGGCCACTGGTTCGCTGGCCGGTGGGCCCTTTTTGACCGTTCGTGGCCGCGGTTAGGGGATTAATAAAAGACGTGGGGATGTGGGGAAGGCGAGACGACCACTGGATCGCTGGCCAGTGGGCCCTTTGACCGCGCGTGGCCGCGGTTAGGGGATTAATAAAAGAAGTGGGGACGTGGGGGAAGGCGAGACAACTACTAGGTCCCTAGCCAGTGGCCCCCTTTGACCACGCGTGGCCGCGGTTGGGGAAGGGGAGGCCGGTTGGGGATTACGAGGCAGGCAGCCGCTGTGTCGCTGCCTGTCCCTGTCCCTTTTCTGACTATTTTATTAAAAAATTGGATGTAATTGATGCACTTGACTAGGTTAGCTAATTTAGATGTTCATCACTTCACTTAGTTAATTAACTGATACAAATTTTTTATTTTTTACGTAGATGTAAATTTGCCCGTTTTAGAACCAGTTATATACTAGTAATATTGCACAGGCGATGCGCGTCTTAACTAACATAGCGATTAGTTGAGCAATAGTTAGAGAATGGGATGGTAGGTGATTTTGGTACTTAACCATAGATATAGACATGTTTTTGCGTGAAAACATATCATCACAACATCTCCGTCTAATTATCGTTATTTCTATTATATGAGTTGGCCACTTTTTTTTAAATATTTTTTGTGTTTTTCTATAAAATTGGACCCCTCTTATGTTTTGTTCACCCTCCGCCAATGGCTACAAGAATGGCGTTGAAACAAACACAGCAACTAGAACAAAGACAGGAACCACCTTGTGTGGATACTACGTCTGCGAGTTCATTCGCCAGACGGGAACCACCTTCATGTACGTCAGTCGTCAATTTTTCTTATTACCATCTATTTAAGTTACTTAGTTTCATTAATATATATTGACCACTCTTCTTTATATTAGATCGATCGGCTCTGGGACGGTCTTGGGACCACGTACGAGCAATTCAGGAGGCAATTGCGGGCTAAATTTTATTTTGTAATTCCATCGGTCATGTAATATTATCGATATACTTAGCTTCTGTAATATAAGTGTTCCTTATTTTTCTATATGTATGTATTACTTATTCACTCGTGGGATCCCGGAGGTCCGGGGAGGGGCCACCGAGGCTCCTCTCTTTGTCGTGGGATCCGGAAGGTCCGGGGAAGGGCCACCTGGCTCATCTCTTCTCCTGGGATCTGGGAGGTCCGGGGAGGGGCCAACAAGGCTCCTTATCAGTGTACGGTGACAGGGGTATCGTAAAATAGAATTGGTCACAAAACAGAAAATAAAAATAAAAATAATAAAGCGAAAAAAAAACTATGTTGCGGCAGAGATAATGGCAAAACTGCTGCCGTGGCAGAGGAGGCATTCATCCCGGTTCATGTTAAGAACCGGGACTAATTCCCCTGGCCAGGTTCGCCACGTGGTCAGCCCCATTTGTCCCGGGTCCTGGCACAACCGGGACCAATGGGGGAGGGGCATTTGTCCCGGATGGCTCATCCCGGTTGCACAACCGGGATAAATGGGCCTTACCAACCGGGACTAGTGCACCTGTTTCCACTAGTGCCTAGAAGCCCAGTACAGTCTGTTTTCAGCACAAAGTAGTCGTCATACTCCCGAACACCATGCAACAATTGTCCTGAATACTTCTTGTTCATCCGAAAACGCCGGCGAAATTCATGAGATAGGTTTGCCGACTTATCCAAGAAATAGTCGTCCCACAAGAGTCTATGGTCAGTTGCCCTTTGCCGGTTCTTGTTTGCTCTGCTCCATTTCCTTCATCCTCCATGCTTTGGCTCGGCTGCCTCCACGGTCATCGCCTCTAACAGAGCCACCATGACCATCTCATTCTCCTCGTCGTCTGCAAGGGCGGACTCCTCTTCCATCATTTGGCAAAACATGATCTCGTCGTCACTATCCATACTATAATGGACAAAACCCAACCATTAGCCGTGAGCTAAACAAGTTTAACGGCGGTTCATCGACCTAAGGCAAACAGCCAAACACCTTACCTGCGGGATGGAAGCGAGGTCAACGACGACGGTTGAATGACTTGCGGCGGTGCGTGAAAACGATGGGGAACGGTGACGAGCGGCGGCGAATCGTCCAACGTCGTACGTGCCCGACTCCTGCGTATAGTTGGCGACGACAAGGGTGTCGGCGATGGTGTGAATCGACAGTGAGAGAAAACATCAGAAGGATGGGGCAAATGACTATAGGCCGGGGACGGTTTGTCTCTATAACGGGCGGGGGCCGCCTGTGGGTGGGGATGACCGGACAATGTCCGACGTCCCAGGAAGGACCCCCAATTTGGCGGGTGGGCTGGAGGGTCCAGACACAAAATTGGCGAGTGGACACCTTTTGGGGTGGCGGTGCGGTGGGTTTTGTAGTCCGGACCCTCATTGGGCCTTTGGGTGACCGTTTGGGGTGCCCGTGGAGATGCTCTGAGTTGCGCGTGTGCTTAATTCTTTCAGCCAGTATATAAATAAACGGAATTGCTAAATTCCCAGCTAGCTAAGAATTTGGTTAATTCTCAGTCAAGTCTATAAGCATTAATCAAGTCTATAACCATTGGATTGGGTACCAAGATCGTGCTGATTTGTATTGTTTGTCTTTTTATTTGTCGCTCTCTCCTTGTGGAAACCCTATATAGCGCTTATTGCGAGTTACAACAACGACTCGCCCACGTAGAAAGTTAAGCGGGCCGGCCCAATAATTTGACAGGAAAAGACACAAAATAGGTGGTCGAAGGGATTCGACCGCGCGACCTCCTTCTTCCGAGCGTACTAACACAACCGTTAGGCTACAGGTCGTTCTTTGTATGTACATCTCGTTTAACAATTGTATAGTCTTTTTTTTTAGTTTTTATATTTTCAACTTTCTTTTTTGTTTTTTTTCATTTTATTCTTTCCTTTTTCGATTTTTTTGTTCAAACTTTTTAAAATGTTCAAATTTATATGTTTTTAAATTCTATTTTGTATACGGATAAAAACTGTTCAAATTTTAAAACTGTTCAAATTTAAAATTTGTTCAAACTTAAAAACTGTTCAAATTTAAAATCTGTTTAAATTTAAAATTTAATCTAAGTTAAAAACTGTTCATATTTATAAACTGTTCAAATTCGAGAATTGTTCATGTTTGAAATCGTTTATTTTTTTAAATGGTTCAAACTTAGAATTTGTTTAAAATTAAAAATAGTTTATAATTTTAAAAAAACTAACCCAAGTACAGGATTGAGCAAATCTGTCCGCGTCTTAATGAGCCGGCCCATCTACGCGCGCGCGCAGGCGACGTGTCGTAGGGCTCGCCACGGGCGCTGTATAGGGAACCCCCTCTCCTTGTAACGCACCAGTGGCAAGCGTGTACGCACATGGGCTTTTGTTTTTCATCCATTGTGCCGATCTAGGCCCTTAGACAATTTGTGGGGTTTTTTTTTTGCTACGGATCGGATCACTTGTCCTCGTGAGTAGGTCTTGTACTTCCTCCATATCAAAATAATTTACTTAGATTTGTCTAAATATAGATATATGCAGACGTGTTACATCCTTATAGATAAAGTTAAGTCAATTAATTTGAGACTGAGGGGGTAATTTGCGATTTTTTTACTTGTCATTTTTAGTTTCATTCTCTCCTGTTGCACTTCTTTTAAAGGGAAAACCCATATGCACACGACTTTTATACTAAAATGACAAAAGTATTCAAAAGTAGTAGCATGCAACCTTAAATGCAGTTTACGGAGGATCATTGAGTATGGCTACATGAACCAGCCACAAAAATAAAGATGGAAACGCAATACTACACATTTGTCAAACGTTTAGGTGCAACCGGTCACCCTTGTTAAAAATATCCCGTTCATCAACCGAGTGCATCCAGACGCCAAACGCCCTCGCTGGTCTTCTGAAATAAGAAGATACCACGTGTTTATACAGAAAGTGACTTGATGAACAACCTGCAATAAAGTCCCAACTCTCATATTGTTAACTATAACATCATTTCGGAAACGCCAAATTGCCCAAAGAAAAGCATAAATGCCAATATGAATAGAAACTTTACTAGTTTGATCAATCCCATGTAGCCAATGACCAAACATATTAGCAATACTACTCGGGGAGCTCATATTAAAAGTAAAATGAACAAATCTCCATGTCCTTTTGGCAAACACACGATTGATAAAAAGATGTTGGACTGTTTCATCTGTGTTACAAAAGACACATTTCTTGCAACCTGTCCACCGCCGCTTCGCCAAGTTATCTTTAGTCAAAAGTTCTTTTCTATGAAGGAACCACATGAAAATCTTAATCTTAAGCGAAACCTTCAACTTCCACGGATATTTGCGAAGGAATCTAGCATTTCCATCCATCAACCTCCCATACAAAGATTTAACTGAAAACATACTCGATGGTGTTAGTTTCCAATTAAAAGAATCAGGAACATTGGATACTGGCATTAGTCTCTCTACTGAATGTAACCATGCCTCCTATTTATCACCCACTAAAGGACGTCTAAATTGGATATTTAGCTGAGCCTTACCTAGAACCCGTGAGACTAAAACATTTTTCAGTTGCACGTGCATCGTCACTATTCACTAACAATTCCATATGAGAATTTGCAGATACGGGTAGAGCTGCAAGTGACTTTTTCCTGATTAGGAGTGGGTTTAAATGACATTTTCAGCTACAAGTGGGTTGTAATTGAGTTTTGCAAGTTACAAGTGGGATTGCAATTGACATTTTTTAGCTATAGGTGGGGTCCCAACTTATTTTTTCTCAGTTGCATGTGGGGTTGCAATTGGCATTTTTTCGGTTACCAGAGGTGTCATAGATGAGTTTTTTTAGTCGCAAGTGGGGTTGTGATAGACATTTTTTTTAGTTACAAGTGGGGTCGTAGCTGAGTTTTTTTCTAGTTGCAAGTGAGATTGCAACTCACATTTTTCAGTTGCAAGTGAGTCGCGACTGAGTTTTTCCCGTCAGCTGCAAGAGGGGTCAAAGAAAAGTTTTTCCGAGTTGGAAGTGGGATTCCAACTGATTTTTTTTAGTTTCAAGTGGGATCGTAACTGAGATTTTTCCCAGTTGCAAGTGGGTCACAACTCAATTTTTTCTAGTTGCAAGTGGGGTTGCAACTGACATTTTTCATGTGCAAGAGGGGCCGCGGAGGAGTTTTTCCAGTTGCAATGGGGTTGCAATTGACTTTTTCTACTTGCATGTCTGATTGTATCTGATTATTTTTTTCACTTGCAAGTGGAGCTGCAACTGACATTTTACAGCTGAAAGTGGGGTTGCAACTAAAATTTTCCCAGCTGCAAATAGGGATGGGGTGGCAACTGACATTTTTGAAGGTCGCAACTAAGTTTTCCTGCAATTGGGATTGCAACTAAGTCTTTTTTTAATAATTACAAGTAACATTGAGTTGTTTCTCATTCTCTGTTGCAACTGATCCCCCCCCCCTTGCAAGTGAGATTGCAACTGTCATTTTCCAGTTGTAAGTAAATCTGTAACTGACTTTTTCTTACAACTAAGCTTTTTCAGCTATAAATAGGGTTACTACTAAGTTATTTCCAGTTATAAGCTGGTTGCAAGTAATTTTTTTTGTCTATGTTAACGATTTTTTTTGTCTTGTTGCCATCTGTCCTATTCTTATTTTCCTCCTCCACTTGGGGCATCATCTTCATCTTCCACCTTGGTGACTTCATATCTTTTGGGTTCTTGCTCCCCCAACATCCATTTCTCACTATGTTAGAGAAATTTTCAACAATGATCTAGTGCAAATGGCTTGCCGTTGTAAGATGTCATGTCCTTGTGCCTTCCTTTCGCAATTCATTCCAACAATAAATAAAACAGTGTCAATGTGACAACAATGTCAAACAAAGCAACAATTTCAAGCGGTGCAAAAAAAAATCACTCTGTCGCCATCATTGGTACTACTTGGAGGTGCATTCCGCACTTGCTCCAAACATCCACCATAGTGGATACAATCGCATCCCAACGACCTTGGAGTGATCGATAGGTGTGTGCTACCTTTTTCAACCGTTTGCCGGATTGGTCAAAGAGAGGCATCATTTGAAAAAAAAATTGTCCTCTACCCTTTCCCAATATCGCTTGCCTGTTTGGTCATTGTCGTAAACGGAGTCGAGATAAATGCTCTCTCAAGCCTGGATCAAGATCTCTTCTTCCAATTGGAAGTAGTTCATGGCCCTCGGGCGCCTGTTTTCTTGTGATGTTTGGAACACCGTCCACTCAATATCCTCCACCTCATCTCCTTCTTCCTCACTGCCACCATCAAGGCCACCACCGGCCTCGTTGTAATAGAAATCACCAAGACAGGTTTCATCAACGTTAACCGCATTCTTGTTTAACATGTTAACATGCAAAGTAGTAGGTACTTCATACATGTTGGAGCTGCAAATAGAAGCCACAATTTCACATACAAACTCCAATTTGAAACAATCCGGAAAGGGGAGAGATTCATCATACCTCGGGGCATTTGTCAGCGGTCCATGCATTCCGTCCACACTTGGGAGGCGCAGGCGGGATTGGTGGGAAGGGTTGGCGGCCCAGTCGGCGGTTTCTTACGTTTCACCATAGTATTTTTCGGCTTTGATGGTTTCACCGTCTCGTCCATGGCGGGAATGGGAGCAGCACCTACGCCATCGGTTGCACATACCGGGCCATCGGCGGCGGCAACACCGGAATTTCCTAGCCGCTTGCGCTTCACGAGGGATAGGTCGCGGACGAGATAGTCCCGAGATATGCCCCACCTGCTAGATAAGACGATGGAGAAGCCGTGATGGGAACGGTGACTAGCGATAGCTTGAATGCGTCCATGGCGGCGCTTGTGGGCCGCAGTGAGGTCTGCTGGAGCGGAGGAAGGGGTTTCGGCGGTGGCGGTGGAGGGGAGCGGGAACTCGTGCGCGTGAAATATCCCTCCCGACAACGGTTTCCTCGTGATTTAGGGCACACTAGGGTCAGCGGAGGAAACGGTGTATTCTCATATTTGGGGTGGGGGTGGGGGATTCTGTCCGGGCCGGTTTACGATAAAAAACTGAAAGCTATTCTGCTGTTTCGGGATATGTGTTATCCTACATATGTTCTAACTTTGTATATATTGCGTGTAGCGTGAGTGTAATACGCGTGAATGGTACTGTAACAACCATATGTATCTCAAAAAGATGTTTCCCACGGAGAAAAGTCCCACCTCAAGGTCTGTGGGTCACAAATCCTGATCAACACGTCATTCTGACAATGTGTAACTGAGATAAAACGTAACTTTTTTTAGAATCATAATACGTAACTGTTGAACTCGAGTAAAATCTGTGTCAGAATTACTTCAAAGAATAGCCATAGCGAGTGCTTGGGTCTACGTATCAGGCTCCAAAAAACTGGAAGCCTTCGGTTAGGCGACTAGGGTTTTTTGAGGAGAAGCGGCGGCGCACGTCGATCTTCATCGGCGAGTGCGCGACGAGGCTGGGATCGGGATGTCATCATCACATGATCCTGGCATGGGGAGGCAGGGGCTCCTCTCAACGAATTCGGCGAGGGATCAGATGGAAGATGCCATGAAGAAACTTGATCTCACGCGGAGGAGTCCACGCCGTTGGTGATCAATGATCTGGAAGATGGCGAAGCACAGAAGTGGTCGCTTGCTGGCAAGGTACTGTACAAGAACACACTCCACATCCAGACAATTTCTAGCGCGTTGAGGTTAGCTTGGGGAAACCCTAGAGGTTTAATCTTCCGACCGATCAGAGAAAATATGTTCATGGTGGATTTTGAGAGTAAGCGTGATCTGGATCGGGTCTGGGAAGGAGCACCATTGCATGTTAATCGCCATGTTGTTATTCTCGAAGAATTTGTCGATTGTTTGAGGCCGTCAGAACTCAAGTTCGATAAGCTCCAAATCTGGGTTAGGATTCTTAATCTACCCTTCAACTTGAGGAACAATAAGTGGGGTTTGGCAGTTGCTCGAGAACTTGATAGCTCTATTAAGACTGTGCAAATTGATCTAGTGGGAGGTTATCTGCGTGCAAGAATATCCATAGATGTAAACAAGCCGCTGAGGAGAGGTATTATGATTAACTCCAGTAGGAGGAATAGGCAGGACTGGTATGAGCTGCAATATGAGCAGATTCCAAGCTTCTGCTTCTCCTGTGGATGTTTAGGTCACTCTGATCTGGTTTGCCCATGTCTGGGTAAACGTGATGAGGAGGGTTTACTCCCTTTCCGGACGAGTCTGCGGGCCCCGGATGATAGGAAGAGGACGACATCTAGTGAAGGATCGTCGAAGGAGCAGTACTCCTATCAGAATAAGCAAAAGGTTGCAACTGCAGCGAGTTCTACAACTGATAGGGAGGCTGAGGTAACATCCCCTCCAAGGAAGAACAGGTCGCTGAATAAAAGAAAAGGGGGTCCTCATAAACCAGTTTACAGACAGATTGAGTATCAAACGAGTTCAGGCAAAGAATCACTTGGGAATGAGATGGTTCCTTATAATTCCGCTGTAGCTAGAGAGGTAGTCTCGGAGCATGATAAGGATGCAAATTCAGAAAGAGACCCAAAAAAAAAACCACTCTGACGAACTCAGAAAATTTGGCAGAGGCCATTGAGCAGCCTTGCCCAGCACAATGAGTTGTGCGGGATGGAACTGTGAGGGGCTTGGGAACCTTGAGACAGTTCGAGAACTTCGTAATTTTGCGAAGTGTGAAGCTCCCAATGTACTCTTCGTCATGGAAACGAAGATCAGAGCACAGAGAGTACAAGACCTGCGAACCTATCTTGGTTTTGCAGGGTGTTTTGCGGTTGACAGTGAAGGTTTAAGTGGAGGATTGGGCCTTTTTTGGTCCAATGAAGTGAGCGTGGAAGTGAAAAACAAAAGTATTGATCACATTGATTGTGTGGTGCAGAAAAAATATTTATCTTCTCCCCCGTGGAGGTTTACGGGTTTCTATGGAGCTCCCCGTGTGGAAAGTCGTCATCATAGCTGGAGGTTCCTAAAAACTTTGTATGGCATTCAGCATAGTGCTTGGATGGTGCTTGGTGACTTTAATGAAACTATGTTTGGGTCCGAACATTTTAGTAAATCAGTGAGACCGGAGTGGCAGATGAGGGCTTTCCGGGAAGTGGCAGATGCTTGCTCTCTAATGGATTTAGGGTGGTCGGGAGTCTGATATACTTGGGATAATCGACGATTGGGTGAAGCAAATGTGAAAGCTAGGCTGGATCGAGCGCTAGTGAATCATGATTTCATGTAGAGTTTTGAACACACACGTGTCAGACATGTGAGTTATTGTGAGTCTGACCATTGCTTCATGATGGTCGAGGTTAGTGAGAAAAATGTACATGTTCGGAGAAGTGGAGGGAGGCTTTTCAAATACGATGATGTCTGGCAAACTCACCCGGACTATGACGATTTTGTACGAGATATTTGGCATCACAATCATATTGGTGATGGCTTAAGTGGATTTTTTTCGTCTTTGGACAAAATACAGAAGGAGTTGGGGTCGTGGGGAGCCAAAGAATTTGGTTCGCTTGCTAAAGAAGTACGAGATCTGCAAAAGAAGCTTGAGAGGCTTCGATGGCATTCGACGGGCAGAGGTCCATCTGAGCAAGATAAAACCATAGTGCTTAAGTTGAGAGAAGCTCTCCATAGAGAGGAAATCTGGATGCGTCAGAGATCGCGTGTCCAGTGGCTTCGAGAAGTTGATCGTAATACAAAGTTTTTCCATGCCCAAGCTGCCCACCGTCGCCGAATTAATCGAATACATTGTCTCCAGAGGTCGGATGGGTCAGTTTGTGGTAATGAGGAGGAGGATAAAGAGGAGGTACAAGTCTTTTTTTTCAGAATTTGTATACGTCTCAGGGGTTTAATGACATGGGACCTCTTTTGAATCATGTTCCAGTACGGGTGAGCACGGATATGAATTACATGCTAGACAAGCCCTATGAACCTAGGGAGGTCCGTGATGCTCTGTTTCATATGGCGCCTTCCAAAGATCCAGGTGTTGATGGGTTTACAGCGGGTTTTTTTCAAAGACATTGGGATCTTATTCGGGGAGATTTGGTGCGAGCAGTTTTGGATTTCTTAAATGGTGGAGGTAGAATGACACATACATTACTCTCATTCCTAAGGTACGCAATCCACATCTTATATCACAATTCCGGCCTATCTCTCTCTGTTCGGTTATCAACAAAATTGCAGCTAAAGCAATAACCAACATTTTGAGAGGGTTTATGGATGAAATTATTGGCGAGGAACAAAGCGCTTTTGTCCCCGGTCGTTTGATCACAGATAATGTTGTGGCATTTGAGAGTGTACACTCGATGAGGAGACAAAAGATAGGTAAGAACTTCTCGTGTGCTGTGAAGCTTGATATGATGAAAGCTTACGATAGAGTGGAGTGGCATTATCTTGAGGCGATCATGCTGGAATTGGGTTTCAGTCTGGATTTTGTGCAGCTCATTATCAGATGTGTATCCTGTCAGGTTCTCGGTTAAGGTAAATGGTGAATTTCTCCCGTTCTTTACTCCTACCCGAGGTCTCCGACAGGTGATTCAATTTCACCCTTCCTATTCCTGCTTTGTGGAGAAGGGTTGACATCTCTTCTGAACTATTTTGGTGGTAACTATGTGGATAGGGGTATCAGAGTATCTCCTAGGTCGCCATGGATCAATCACCTCCTCTTTGCTGATGATAGCTTGATTTTCATTAGTGCAAATAGATGAAGTGTTCTTCGGTTGAATGAAATTCTGCAGATTTATGCGGATAGTTTGGGGCAAGCTGTGAACCGAGAGAAGAGTGCAGTGTTTTTTACTCCAAACACAACCTCGGAATGCCGAGAAGAAATTAAAGTATTATTAGGCATCCATGTTGAAGCCTTCAGTGATTGTTATCTTGGCCTACCAACGGCGGTGCGTAGAATTACTAGTGGAACTTTTGATCATATATGTGAGAAAACAAGGAGTAAGATCCAAGGTTGGTCCGAAAAATTGTTAGCATGTGCAGCCAGAGAAACTTTATTAAAGGCAGTCATACAAGCTATTCCGACCTATAGTATGAGTTGCTTTCGGCTGACAAAGAAGGTATGCAAGACACTTTCATCTTGTATGGAACGGTATTGGTGGGGTTCTTCCCTTGACAAAAGATCTTTGTACTGGGTGTCTTGGGCAGGACTAGCTACCCCAAAAGTGAAGGGTGGTATGGGCTTTCGCGAGTTGGAATTATTCAACTTGGCTTTGCTTGGCAAGCACGGATGGAGATTTGTTACAAATCCGACATCTCTGTGTGCCCGAGTGATAAAAACTCGGTACTATCCAAACACTGATTTTATGCAAGCAACAACACCGGGCTCAGCGTCACCAATTTGGCGAGCAGTGATGGCGGGTCGTGAAGCTTTGCAATTGGGTTTGATCAAAAGGGTTGGTGATGGCACCACAATCCTTATTTGGGAAGATAAGTGGATCCCAAATACTCTGACATTGCAGCCGTTGTTCCGTCCAGGTAATACACGTCTTGTGAGAGTCAACGAGCTCATCAATTCAGTTGATTGGACATGGCGATCTAATCGTGTCCGTGATATCTTCATAGCGCCAGACGCTGAAGCTATATTGAATATACCCTTGAGCCGTGGTGGTGGAGATGATTTTTTGGCATGGGCTTTTGAAAAATCTGGAAATTACACGGTCAAATCAACATACCGTTCTCTCGTGACTCATAAAGAGCGTTTAGCTCTAGAGGAAGAAGCGAATATCGATACCTCATTGTCTGATGATCGTTTGTGGAATTCCATATGGAAACTCAAAGTCCAACCAAAGATTCGTGTTTTTTGGTGGAGGGTCCTTCGTGGTATCCTACCTGACGAATGCGCATTGAAGAGGATACATATTAAAGAATCAAGTCTTTGCAAGTTATGCAAGGCCGAGGAGGAAGATCTTATGCATGCCTTGATTCATTGCTCTCATGCCAAAGCCTTCTAGAAGGAAGCTCTTGCATGGTTCGATTTCCGTCTGCCCTGGCTCCATCCAGATACGTGGCGTCGTGATATTATGTGTGAAGATCAGTTCACAGATACTAGAAGGGCAGAGATCATTTCAGTAATGTGGTATATTTGGCATTCAAGAAATAATTTAACTCATTATCGGGAAAGCGGTCACCCAATTTTCTCAGTTCGAAGAATAAGAGCAGATCTCACTCTTCTCGAGATTCTTCGACAACATGCGGCTATTATTCCTGTTCATGGATGGAGGCCCCCGGATAAAGGGTGGATGAAGATCAACACGGATGATGCGATTGATGTGGATGGAGGCGGGGGGGGTGGTGCTAGTGGTGTGGTGCGCTCACCATCGTATTTCGTGGGAGCCTGGAGCAAGCCACTTCCGGGCATTTCGGACCTCCTCATCGCCGAGACTCTTGCTGTTAGGGAGGGTGTCATCTTCGCCAAACTTCGCAGATTCTCACACGTCGTGTTGGAGACAGACTGCGTGGAGATAGTAAATCTTTGGAAAACTTGGAGCAACGCCAGATCAGTGATTGCGCCTCTTCTTCTTGAAATTGGACAGCTAGCTAGTTCATTTTCCTATTTTGTTATTCAACATGTGTTTAGGAATGCTAACCAACCGGCCCACCTGTGTGCACGTTCTGCGTGTTCATTACATGTTTCGGATAGTTGGCTGACCTCTGTACCCAGCTTCCTAGTCACCAGTATTCTTGCTTATGATCCTGGAAATTTTTTTGTTGAATAAAGCTCTCACATTATCGCAAAAATAAGAGTGCTTGGGTCTACAGTCTACTTGCTCACGGAGGCTGTCCGCATGGGAGGGCCTCGCCCATTTTCGTCTTTTCCTTTTTTTTATTTTTTATGTTTCTTTTTTCCTTTCCTCCATTTTTTATTTTTGGTACTACGTAATTTTTTTGTGTACCATTAGAATTTTTTTTGGCCCGTGAATATTTTTTGAACCATTGTTTGTGTTTTTACACACATGAACATATTGTTTTTGTAAGATCAATTAACCCCGGTGATCATTTTCTTGGTTGGGTCAATATCTTTTTAAACCTCATGGACATTTATTTCAAGGCATGATTTTTTAAACATGAACATTCTTTTTAATGCACAATTTTTTTTTTTATGTTTGTGCAATTAATTATTTTTAGTTAGTTTTATAGGAGAACTATTTTTAACTGTAAATTATTTATATTGTATTATTTATTTACCAGAATTTTCGAGATAATCATGCCTGTAAGTGGGCCATACCGAAGCGGGTGACTGATACTGTCGATTGCCTACTTGGGGAGCCCAACAGTAGCTGATAAAACATCATTCCGTTACACCTAATCTGGATACACTGTGGCGGGAGCCCCTATGCTTTGCTCTTTGCGAGCATTACGCAGCGTCGCCCGCACGGAAGCGAGCGAACCTCCTCCCTTCGCTCAGCGTACGTGCTATTGGGCCTGGCCTAACACACGTCTCCACCCCAAACTCCCTCAATCATATGTGTTTTTTTATATGAACAATTTTTTAATCTGAACAACTAAAAAAAATGACTTCAAACATGAACAAAAGTTACATGTGAACAATTCTCAAATTTGAACAATTTTTAATATGAACAATTTTTTCATTCGGACAAACTTTTAATTTGAACATTTTTTATTCAATTTTTTTTTTAAATTTAAACATTTTAATGTTTGAACATTTTTTTAGTTTGAACAAAAATAATTCTGAACAAAAAAAATTCGGTGATAAAAACAGAAACAGAAAAGAAAATAAAACGAAAATGAAAATAAAAAACAGAAACAGAAAAGAAAATGGGGAAAAAAAAAAAACAGAAGAATTGTGACAGAACAGAGCTTACAAAATTAAAGTTCTAAACTACCCTGTCCGCCCAGTGGCTGAACCCCAAGACGCCGAAGGTGAGATGCTAGGTTCGAATCCCCACCTTTCCAAGTTATTTTCTGGTATTTTTTCTTTAAGCCACCAGTTAATGGGCCGGCCCACGAAAGAATTTGCACGGGCGAGTCCTTGTTACAACTCGCAATGAGCGCCAAATAGTGGCTGCGACTGTGGCTGACTCCGATTAATTTTTCTCCGGGATCCGGGAAGTTTATTGGATGAATCGGGAAGCCCCTTTCGTATGCAAGATGAAGGGAAAATTTACCGAGTATCTAGGCCCAATCTACATGCCATGCACTCCACACGGCACGCAAGGGGCCTTTTGTGGGCTTTCCAATAAAATTGGGCCAATCCTATTACGGTCCAAATATTCTGTGGAAAAATATATTCAGAAAAAAAAGCTCGCCCCTGTATCCTCAATTTGTTCCAGGTTCACTTTCGTTCTTGGAAATTACAAGCCGTGTAAAGTTTCTTCGAAGTTATAGATTCATTACTTTCACACTGGCTGCTTTGCAGAACGGTTCTTGGAGGGATGTTTCTAGCGTGGACTCTGGCAATGCATATCCGTGGTATACAGAAAAATAAGAAATAAATGGCTTGGACCGCCAACTCTCTGTTTTACGGTTTATTTACTGTTTTCCCTCATCCCATGCTCCCAAGAGGAGCTACTTTAGGAGCACTTTAATGTGCCCCTAAAAATCACCAAAGTGCATCTAATCATTTTTAGCGGTATTTTAAAAAGTATAGTATTTAATTGAGTCCTTAAAAATATTAGAGGCACTTTAAAAAATATATCCCTAAAAATATTTTTTAGAAAATCTTTGAGAAATTCCTTTGATCATTTTTAGGAGGGCTTTTAGAAATGCTAAAAATATTTTTTAGAAAATCTTTGAGAAATTCCTTTGATCATTTTTAGGAGGGCTTTTAGAAATGCGTCTAAAAATAGTTAGGAGCATATTTGAAAATGCCTCTAATAGTTTTACAGCCATTTGTATTGAAATGCCTCTAATTTGTAGGCACTTCCAGAAATGTCTCTAAAAATAGTTAGAGGAATTCTTCAAATTGCTCCTGAAAAATGGTTAGGGGCATTTGTCTTGAAATGCCCCGAACAATTTTTGGGGCATCTTGAAAAATTTCTCTAACCTGAGCACTTTGAGAAATGGCTCTAAAAATGGTTAGGGGCACATGAGCGATCGACTTCCTACTTTTAGAAAATTGGAACTAAAGGCACTACTAGAACTACATGAGCACCTAGAAGTAGACTTCTTCTGAAAATATGAACGGATGAAAAGCAGAGCAATCTCTTTCAGTTTTTTCTCAGAGCGACGTAACATACTATTACATTTTCATGTGTTCAAGAAAGACAGAAAGGGAAGTATCAGCGCGACAATCAAATTTATTTAACACAAATGGACATAACGGGGAATATGTGAGAATGTTCCTTAGATCCCTCTTGGATATTCTGTCCAATAATTTGTCACTTTATCTCACATAGCCATTAGAATTTGAAGCTTGGCATTATTATTTACCTAAAGGATACATTATATATAAGAAACATGTGAACATCATATTCTAGAGAAAAACAAACTAAACTTCTGAAAATACTCAACAAGAAGTCTGTATAAGCTGAGAATGTACAGTTAAGCTTTATTGGGTTCCTCCTCCATACCTTGTCTTTGATATAGAGAGATTCGACGAGACGTTGTAGCTAGCTCGTGTATTTGGTTGACGTCGCATTCCATCGAGAAGATGGCGGGCATACAGGAGGATGAGGAATAGTACTCGAGCATGGATGCTTACAGGAGGGCTTGAGGTCAGCCTTCACGGAGTTGCGTTGATGACATGCTCGTCATAGATCAACACCAAGTCCCTCACATAGCGGACCGCGTCATCTATGTCGAGCCGGCGGACCTAGGGTTTCGCGGGAGCAGGGGCGGAGGCGCCGAGGTGCGGTGCCAACAGGGGAAGTCGGCTAGGAGCACCAGCCTGGGCTGCGCCGGCGAACGGAGATGCGAGGGTGTTCTCCGTGGGCCACCATCGAGCTGTGATGCAGGCGGTGGCAGGTCAAGCAAGGAGTGGGCCGGCAAGGAGGAAGATCGTCAATGAGGACGAGGACATAGGTGACGGAGGCGAGGGGTAGGATAGTGGAGCGGGAGGAAGAGCCCTGACGAAGACCGCGAGCCGGAGTGGCGGTGGCACAGCATCGCCATCGTCTATCTCCCCGCGTGGCGGTGGCAGCAAGGGCTTTTGATCGGCGAGGAAGAGAGAGGGATATGGTGGAGGACTGGAGACGGTGCAAGGTCACGGGGTACGTTTTGGTCCCCTTTCTCCCTTCGGGCCCCCCGGCAGATTTAGGAGCGATTCTTTTTTTCGGGATGTATTGATTTTCTGGGGCACTTTGATGAATTTTTAGAGGCAACAAATAAAATTGCCCCTAAAGGTAACCCTTTTAAGAGGCAATTTTGCATAAGTGTCCCTAAATTTTTTATTTTCAGATGCACGTGGCAAAAGTTTCCTACAAAATGAAATTTGTAGAAGCACTTAGTGAAAAGTTCCCTTAAAACTATTTTTAGACACAATTATAAAATGTTCCTCAAGCAAAGTGCCCTTAAAAATATGTTCTCTCATAGTGTGCTACCACTACGAGTCTACGAGGGAAAATGCACCTCTTATTCATGCGAGGATCAGCCAAGGAAAAGAGTTCCATAGCTTAAAGGTTTGTTGACGGTTTGGACGTTATAGATGAGATAAATATACTTAACACCTACTTAACACCAAAGACAAAGCCCTAAAAAAAATACACTAAAGACGAAGATCCAGAAGTGCATTTCAAAATTGTACTGTCAGTATTGTCCAAGAAAACCTGATGGATCCCAAGGCTATACACATACTCAGCTGCAGATTCGCAATTATAGGTCTCCAAACCTCGTCCATCTCCTTGGCGGTTTCTTCCATTCTTTTACTCTGCAGAAATGCGGATCCTGGCGATCTGTCAAAAGAGCATCGTATGCTCCACGAGACATTTTCCTGCCATCAAATCCGCTCGTATCTCCATGAATGGACTAAGTAACACGTTTTCCTGGACTGAAGCCGCCAGTGTTACAAACTGGGACGAGCATCTATTCTGTGCTGGGTTTGTTTGTCCGAGTCACTCATTGCTGCGCGACTCGTCGCATGCCAAACGTGCAGGCTGCAGCTTCCGGCTTCCACACTACGAGATTAAAGGTCAGCTCCAGTTTTTTTAGTGAGCGTAGCTCAACTGGTTGGGCAAGTGGATGTACGAACCCAACGTCCAAGTTTAAGTCCCCACGGGTGTGAATTTAGATTCCTATTTATACTTGAGAACCAGATCTTCATGTTACTCATGCAATTTATCCTTAGTATCAGGCTTGGTTTGTAACAAAGATAAAAATCCTCATACTCATGCATATATGGCTGTGTGCATCTCTAGTTGGTGCAGAGGTCGGGGAAGTGAAATTCTCCACCGAAGTTAAGAGGGGTGAGCGTAGCTCCACTGGTTGGGGGAGTGGATGTATGAAGCTGACACCCAAGTTCAAGTCCCAACGAGCGTGAATTTAGGTTCCTATTTATACTTGAGGACCCGGCCTTCCTGGTACGCATGCAATTTATCTTGAGTATCAGGCTTGGTCTGTAACCAATATAAAATTCCGGTACTCATGCATATATGGCTGTGTTCATCCCTAATTGGTGTAGAGGACGGGGAAGTGAAATTCTCCTCCCAAAGTTTTTAGAATGGTGAATAGCGTGCATCGAGCCATCCAACGCTAGATGTTTGATTCCCAGGTATGGAATCAGTCTAAAGCCGTTAGATTTTTAAGGGGAGTGGATGGCGACTCGGGCAAAGCGGCGCCAGCGTCTTATGCTGCCGCCGCTGGGGCTCACGTCACCGGTGGATCTGGATTGCTCGCCGGAGAGCGGTTACACGGGATCTAGGTTCTCATGTCTGGGAGAGGAGTCCTCGGATGATGATGGATGCTCCTCCCATACTCCATTCGATGCGCCCCTACTGGTGCTCGAGGAACCGGATGCTGCGGGGACGTCGGAGGAGAGGTGTGCCACGGTAAGGTGCTTTGAAGGGAAGTCCGAGGAAGAGATCGCTACCGGGTTTTGGAAAGAGATAGGCTTTCCGACGCCGGCGACCAGGGTTTGGGAGCGTGGCTCATCGTCGTCTAGGCCACGGTCGACCAGTCCGGAGTTGCAGGCCGAGAGCTGCAAGGATGTGCAGGCGGAGCCTAGGCCGCGCCGATTGTCGCCATCGCCGGTGAGCCTAGGGATGACTAAGACTGTCTGTTTGGGGTGGCATGGTCCCTTGCCTCCGCCGCGTTTCACGCTGCCGCCAGTCCTGGGTTAGTTCTTTCCGGCCACTTCGGAAGCCACAGGCCAGGGATCGGCTGCCGTGGAGCCGCCACCGGAACGGGCACCGGGGCAGAAGAATCCGGATCACGAGACTCAGCTTGTTGGGCCCCTCGAGACGGGAGATTGGGGCAGTTGTTCTCCTTGGGCCTATCTGGGCAAACGGTTCTCTTCGCTTTGGAGGTCCCGTTCGAAGGAGGACGCTAGGTCACCTTTTTACGTCGCTGCGCCTCGATCACCATCTCCTGGATCGTCCGTGCAATTGCGCCCTGCACCTGCATCGCCGGAGAAGCTTCTTCCGCCTGTGTTCGAGATCTCCTTCGCGCAAGTTGTTGCTGCGCCACCAAGACCTATGACGGGTGGTCAAGGGCCCCGCAACGGTGGAGGGCAACCGCAAGAGCTCTCTCGGGGGACCGTCTCGTTCTCGGGGGCTGCACCAGTCGCGGCGGCAGTGGTCACGGCTGTTACGCGGCCGGCCATGTTATTCGGCCGTGCGGTCGGGCCTGGCTCCGCGTTGGCCGCTGCTCCCGGTACTATGGCTCAGATCAATCAGCCCGCAGCGAGCCAAACGTCGGTCGTCACGGTGTCGTTCACTTTGGGAGCTGCTGTTTCGGCGTCTAAGAATAACAAGAGGAAGCCGAAAAAGAAGAAGCTGACTCAGCCGGCTGTCTCTGAGGTGATGCCGTCGGTGGTTGCACCCACACCAATACCATCGACCAAGTCAGTGGTGCCGGTCACGGTGCCGGCTCAGGCAACTTCAGCTGCTTTGGGTGCTAATGCTGGGACGGTGCGGACGAAGAAGAAAAGATGTGTGTTCTGTAAGGTGGATTCACATGATACCAAGGAGTGTAAGGTGGATCACTACTGCCTCATCTGTGACATGGTCGTTCATCCCACGTTTCGTTGTCCCGTCCTCAGGTTGCCGAAACCGTACGCGGGTTTGGGAGGTATTGGGAGTGAAGAAACCATGTTTAGCCATCTGCCCGATAGTCTGTTTAAAGCTCATCTGGCTCCAAGCTCTTCGCCCATTGCTAGGGCGAGAGTTACTGGGCCTACTGTGTGCGGAGGTGATTCAGAGCCTCGTGGATAGACTGTGTCCGGTGCGGGCTACTTGGAGATGGGAGGCTATCCCTCAGGAGGAGAGTTCTTTTCTCATTAATTTCCATCTATGGCTGAATTGGCGAGTGTGGACGAATTTATGTTGCGAGTGCCTAATAGCCAGTCCAGGGTCACCTTTAAGGCATGGAGACAAGAGGAGGTGATGCATACTGATGAGCTTGGCACCACTTGGGTCCATGTGTCTGGGGTGCCACATACGCTGCGACATTTTCAAGGGCTATGGGTTGTGGGTACACTCATTGGTAAGAAGCTTGATGTGGATCTTTTGGCTCTGCGTCATCACAATGGTGTCCGTATTCGAGTGGCTATTAGAGTTGTTGGTATCTTCCGTTCTAAAGTGGTGAAATCGGATGTTTTTCTTCTTCTAAAGGGATGCACTTTTCGTTTTGACAAGGAGGCTGAAGATTATGTGCCCGAGCCAGATTTCTTTACCTTTATGTGGAGGGGGGAGATAAGGAGGATGATGCTCATGGGATGGAGGAGGATACACGTCAAGACTCAGGGGTTCGTGAGGCAGATGCTGCTGATGGGGATACTTCTATGCCTCAGGCAGATTCTACTACTGGACCGGGGATGTCGTCGGTCTGTATGTTATCGCCAGTGGTGGTTCCTAGTGGATATGCTGTGACGCATTTGAATCCAAAACCACAAACTCCGAGGGGTAAGGAAATCGTGGCTATGGCAAGACAATTGCAGCTGTCAAGGTCTGGTAAAAAACGTGATCTGAAGTCTCCTTTAGTAATGGCGGCTGGTATTACGAAGGAGTGTTCCAGCGATGGTTTTTCGTCACCAGCTCCTGTTGGATTGCACCGTTCGGTGGTCATTGCTGCTAGCCCAAGCAGCAGTAGTGGGAAGTCTAGCAACGCACACCACGGCCAGGCCGCGGGGAAGAGTGGCCTGTTCTCACTGGCAGGCCGGCCTGCTTCTCCAAGCGTCCATGCACCAATTTGGGTGTCGTCCCAGTCGCCGGCTGTAGCGGACACTTTATCGCTGCTCACTCCCTCTGGGCTGGCTACTGGGCTCCAGCGGAAGGTGGCTGGCCACGCCACGCCACAGGCTTCACTGGCGGGCCAGCCAGTTTCGTCGCGCGGCCCGGCACCCGCCTAGGAGGCATCGCTGACTGCCACTGCAGTGGGTTGTTGGCCATCGCCCACCGGTGCTAGGCCGGATGTTGGGCTCCAGCAGGCGGGGGTTGTTGGCCAGCCTAGCAATGGAGATGGAGGAGCTTTGCCAGCACTTTAGCGTCTTCATGATCGTGACCTCATCTGCAGCGACGGTGGGGTGTCGGACTCGACATCGACTTTTCCAACCCATGCACCGTCTATGTTGAGGAGGAGCAAGAGGCATGCCACCGCCCCTGATGGTTTCTCCTGCATGGACAAGGATGCGATGACGAGGGCCATGAGGCGGAAGGCCAAAATGTACAAAGACTAATCAAGTATGGAAGTATTAGATAAATCTTTTCTTTCTTTATTATCTTCTTCTATTTTTGCCAAGTTGTCTACTATCGGTTTTTGTTCAGGCGATGATAAGTATAAAATAGACATTTTGACTAAGGCCTTGAAACGTATGGAATATGACCAGTTAATAGTCATCCCAAAAGATTCGGCTAAGTATTCTTCTCCCCAGTTATATGAGGATGAGCAGCATGACACGATTGATGTCCAACTCCTCTCTCATTTAGTTGGTAATGTCTCAGAGGGGGTTTGGATAAGGCGATGCTTAGTTTAGCTTATGATCTAAAAGCGTCAAGCCGTAAGTCTAAATCCGACTCTTTGAGAACGAAAAAATCTCCTAAGAAAAAGGCAAAGATTCCCACATCTTCAATTGTTTCCCGATGACCGGCATATTTTCGAACAGCAGAGGTCTTCGTGACTTTGCTAAACATGTTCGTATTGCGGATTCTATTAGGGATCATAACTTGGATTTGTGGGCATTTCCCACACGGGTAAGCATGATTTCTCATCAAGTCTACTAAACCACCAATCTGGAGGTGTGGACTTTACATGGGTTTCACGGTCACCTCGGGGAGGATCAGGTGGCATTTTACTTGGTGTCAGAAAGGATACCATGAAGGTGTTAGCTTTGTCGGAGGGTGATTTTCATATTAAGTTTCACATCCGTAACAAAGCTGATAGCTTTAAATGGAGTCTTGTCACCGTGTATGGTGCTGCCTAGGATGATGATAAACCTGCTTTTCTTCGTGAGCTGGTGAACTTAGAAAAAGATAACCGATATCCTATACTTATAGGAGGGAATTTTAATTTGCTAAGGTTTCCACATGAGAAGAGTATAGAGACAGTTTTTATAATCACTGGCCTCTTTTACTCAACACTGTAATTGATAGTCTTGATTTAAAAGACGTATCAATGGTTGGGAGATAGTACACTTGGGCTAATAATGTCCCAGAGCCGACATACACGGAATTGGACCAAATGCTGATGGATTCCGATTGGGGATCTAAATTCCCAATGGCCTTAGTAAGGGTTCTTGAACGTATTTAAGCACTATCAAATCATGCTCTCATATCACTAACCACAAGGACTCAAAACATCCACCATAGTCATTAGTTCAAATTTGAACTATGATGGTTAAATCGTGATGGGTTTGAGAACATGGTTAAGATGGTATGGGCACGTCCAATCAATGGAGGCACTCCTTTAGACAGGTGGAACAACGAAATACGCGTTTTGCGTGAAGACCTAAGGGGATGGGCAAGACATTTGGTTGGACTGCTTAAAAAAGAGAAACTTCGGTTGTTATCGATTATTGATGAACTGGAGTCTCTTGCGGAATGGAGACCTCTGTCTACGGATGAGATTGAATTAAAAAAAATCAAATGCGGAGATGGTGAGTATCCTTCGTGAAGAGGAGATTAAGTGGTACCAAAGATCAAAGGCTCAATTCATACTAGAGGGAGATTCGAATACGAGATACTTCCATAGTCTCGCTAATAGCAGACATAGGAAGAAAATTATTCATTCTCTGGACCAGGAGGAGGGCATGATTGAAGGCCATGGACAACTCAAAAAATACATCACGAGGTACCATAAAAATCTATTCAGAGAGCCCGATGAGAGTGATTTCTCATTGGACGAATCACGGATAGAGGATATTCTTCAGGTTTCAAAGGAGGAGAACACATATCTTACCGTCCCTTATTCTGAGGAGGAGGTGAAGAAGGTGGTCTTCTTAATGGATTTAAGGCCCCGAGTCCGGATGGATTTCCAGCTGAATTTTAACAGCATTTTTGGGAATTGATTAAAGCGGATTTTCTCGAGTTGTCCCATGATTTGCATGCTGGACAATTGGAGCTATTTCGCATTAATTTCAGAGATATAATTTTGTTGCCAAAGGTTAATGAAGCGACTAGGATTCAAAAATATAGACCTATCTGCCTTCTCAACTAGCTTCAAAAATTTCACTAAATCCGCGACATTAAGGCTGAATACGGTTGCTGACCATGTGGTATGGCCGACTCATACATCATTTATGCAAGGACGTAACATCCTGGATGGTGTTGTCATCCTACATGAAGCAGTTCATGAGTTGCATCGTAAGAAATTGAATGGAGTGATCCTAAAGATAGACTTCGAGAAGGCTTATGATAAAGTCAAGTGGTCTTTTCTTCAGCAAACTCTTAGGATCAAAGGATTCTCCGAGGAGTGGTGTTCTTTGATCCGTAACTTTGTTTCGGGGGAAAGTGTGGCTATAAAAGTTAATGATGACATTGGTCCATACTTCCAAACAAAAAAAAGGTTACGGCAAGGCGATCCATTATCACCTATATTATTTAATATAGTTGCGGATATGTTAGCCGTAATCATCGAGCGGGCAAAACTTGATGATCAGGTTGAAGGGGTCATACCTCATTTAGTGGATGGTGGTTTGTCCATTCTTCAATATGTAGATGATATGATTCTATTTATGGATCATGGCATGGAAAAAGCGATGAAACTAAAACTGATTCTTTCAGCATTTGAACAGTTTTCTGGTCCGAAGATCAACTATCATAAAAGTGAACTGTTTTGTTTCGGTGACGCTCAAGATGATGCTGACCAATAGGCTGGGATTTTCGGATGTGGTCAGGGTCATTTTCCTATTAGCTATCTAGGCATCCTGATTCATTTCAGGAGGCTGACGATTGATCAATGGAAACATCTTGAGGAAAGACTTCAAGCGAGGTTGAGCAGTTGGAAAGGGAAATTACTATCCTTGGGTGGGCGGTTGGTTCTCATAAATTCAGTCTGAAGTAATATAGTAATGTATATGATTTCCTTCTTACAACTACCAAAAGGGGTGTTGCATCGATTATATTATTTTCGATCAAGATTTTTTTGGCAAGGGGACGGTGAGAAGAAAGAGTGTTATTTGGAGACAAAAAAATGGTTCAGAGGTAAGGTTCAGAGATAAGGTTCTGAGAGTGTTATTTTGGCAAGGTAATAACACTCTCCAGGAACAATATCCAGCTTTATGCAACATAGTGCTTGGACGACACAAAAGCGATACTATCGCTAAGGTGCTGGAAAACTTCCCACCAAATGTGACGTTCAGGAGAGACCTAGTTGGTACCTGTCTGTTAGCTTGGAATGAACTAGTTCATCGATTGATGGTAGTGGAGCTGACAGAGGGTGTGGACAAGTTCTGATCGAATTTACATTCAAGTGGTAAATTTACGGTTAGCTCGATGTATGAAGCGTTGATACAACCGGATAGGCTAATGGACAATAATAAGAATATTTGGAAGATGAAGATACCACTAAAAAATAAGTTTTTTGCTGGGTATCTTTGTCGTGGTGTAATATTAACTGAAGATAACCTTGCAAAACGCAATTGGCATGGGAGTAGACAGTGTGTCTCCTGTCACAAAGACGAGACAATAAAACACTTTTTCTTCGACTATACATTTGCTAAATCTATATGGTCGATCATTCAGATAGGTTCTACCTTATATCCACCATCAAGCATTTCCAATATTTTTCGGAGTTGGATTAACGGTGTTGATAAAAGGTTTAAAACACTTATTAGGGTGGGAGCGCTTGGCGTGATTTGGTCGTTGTGGCTTTGTACAAATGAAAAGGTTTTTGATGATAAAAATTGTTCTCTGATGCAGATTATCTTCAGGACTACAACTATCCTTCATACTTGGGTACCGCTGAAGCGTATGGAGCACCGGAATCTTTTCTTGGAGGTGTATACCAGACTGGAGGATACATCGAGGGACTTTTTTTTATCCCAACATGGGTGGCAACATAATTTGCGGATTGGACCCCGAGCACCTTAGGCGTTTTTACTTTCTTTTGTAATTCTCCTTATTTCTTGTGTTTTGTTTTTCGTCTGTGTGCATCTTCGATATGCAGAGGTTGGGTGTAATACTTAGGTTAAGTAATAAAATCTCCATTTATCGAAAAAATATCCTACAGGTTCGTTTGCGCCCAAACGGGTTAGTCCGAGGTGAAAGTGAATCTCTAAAATGGTTAGAGCATCACCAACTGGCGCCCTAAAGCCCTCCAAAGGCATAATAGGGATCCGGCCCCAAAAACCGATCTAAAAACGGTCGGGCATCTCCGTGGTTAATGATGGCTGGCGTTGGTAAACCCCAAGAGAAAGGTTGTGAAGAGTGCAGCGGCAAGTTTTCCCTCAGAAAAGAAACCAAGGTTGAATCGAACAGTAGGATTACAATCAATCTTTGAAGGTTGATGCAGCTAAGATGGCAGGGCGCACTACCGGTTCAGCAGCAACGTGGAACCTACACAACACAATCGAATCACTTTGCCCCAACGAAGCAGTGAGGTTGTCAATCTCACCAGTTTTGCTGAACACAAAGAGGTTAAAGGTATGGTCTGGAAAACAATATGAGAACAATATGAAAGCAGTAGCAGCAGTGTGAAAACAGTGGAAGCAGTGTGTGTATTATCAGTATGAGAAAATAGACCGGGGTCCACAGTTCACTAGAGGTGTCTCTCCATAAAAGATAAATCACATGTGTGGTGAACAAATTACAGCTGGGCCATCGACACAAATGAAGGCTGCACCGTAGTGCATATGCAAGACATAAAGTGATTAATAATCCACCCTCATCCATCATCCGACGGGCATTACAGCAAGATACATAGACCGTCATCCGACTGCACCTATGACTAATAATCCACCCTCTGAATATCATCCGAACAAACATTGGGTATTAAGTTGCAAGCAACGGATAATCGCAATAAGCAAAGTGTGTAATTTAAACAATGTAAACTAAGTAAACACCGTTGTTTTCTCCCTAATGGGAACAACACATCCTCCATCCGTCACATTTTTGTCACTCGAGCACAGATGCAAAGGAGGCATGAACCCACTATCGAGCATAAATACTCCCTCCTGGAGTTACTAGCATCTACTTGGCCAGAGCATTTAATAATAACGGAGAGCATGCAAGAACATAAATAACATATGCATTAAGATAACATGATAGATTGATAATCAGAAGACATAGCGTTCAACATTCATCGCATCCTAGCAAACACAACATTTAGCATTACATAAAGATGTTCTCGATCATGTAGGGTAACTCACGAACTAAACATGAGGTACAAAGTGGAGAAGACAACCATCTAGCTACTTCTATTGACCCGTAGTCCAGAGATGAACTACTCACGCATCACTTCGGAGGAGGGCATGGTGGTGTAGACCCCTTCGGTAATGAATTCCCCTATCGGCAGGGTGCCGGGGAGAGCTTGAGAACCCTCCCGATCTTGGGATGACGATGACAGCAGCCTCGGGTGTTTCTTGGGACGAAGTGGTATATCTTTAGGGTTGATGTAACAGGGGGAATAAATAGGCGAAAGGGCGATGGCGGTGGACGCCCAAGGGGCCCACACCACCCCCAGGCGCCGCCGGGGGGCGCACCGCCCTATGGTGTGGCCCCCCGCCGGGCCTCTTCGGGACTCCGTGGAACCTTCGGGAATTCTAAGACTTCCGGGCTTGGAATTTTCCAATTCCGAGAATATTTCCATAATAACTTTTCTGAAACTAAAAACAGTAGAAAACATGGAACTCGCTCTATGACATCGTTTCAATAGGTTAGTCCCGAAAATCGATAAAAATGACATAAAGTGTATAGAAAACATGTAGGAAATAACATGAAAACAACATGGAACATCAAAAAGTAAGGATACATTTATGACGTATCAACATCCCCAAGCTTAGTTCCTACTCACCATCGAGTAGGTTAACGATTAAAACACATAATTTCTAAGGTGACATGCTACCAACATAAACTCGATCATCCATAATTTAAAAGCATATGTAAGCTGACATCATAGTACTTTAAACACAAGCATGATAGATAAAATTTTGACAATAAAGCATAGAAATCACCTTGCATCATGAGAAGTAACACAAATAAAAGATCATGAATAATAATGCACTGAAAGATATACGTTTGTTTAAAGCATAGAGATAACATGGCAAAGTGATATTTCACTTGTCCTTAAGAGTGGGGTGAAACATAAATGCCAGGACACCTTCAAAGTTCATGAGGAAGACTAGAACAATTAATTAGAGAACAAAAAATAACACACCATGAATCAATTAATAGTGTTTTTGGGACAAATGCACATTAAACTCAGAATGGCAACTATGCTCTCTCAGCTGTGCATAAAGTTAGAATATGGAGACTCAACATAAAAGTAAAAAAAGGCCCTTCGCAGAGGGAAGCAGTGATCAACTCATGTGCTAGAGCTTTTTATTTTATTAAACAGAGGTATAAAATGTTTGACAGTCCTCCCAACCATCTTACACAAACCATGGCTAACCGAATCCTTGGATGCCTGCCAACAATCACATACCGTGGAGGAGTTTCTATTTTTTTAGAGAGGTGTATGCTTATGTCAACAAATAGTAAACAGAAAATACAGTACATCACAAGCCAACTAGACTTCACAAGAGAGGCTCCCATAGAAGGACGCATCTGGGTAGAAGGTCATCCCTCTTTCTCTTTTGTTTACACAATTATGCTTTGACTGATAAGTCAGGGGCAAAAATAGTGAAGATAATTCGTTGTATTACCATGGGGCTGGGCACCTCGCTGCTAGCTCTTCTATCAATTGGATAAGAAGATGAAGCCACTAGTCCAGGGTGTGAAAGTCCAATCAACAAGTGAGATAAATATTCTCTATTTACGTCCTCATGAGCTAAAACAGGAGTAAGTTTGAAGGTTTTAAAGGTAACACATGAGCAATTTACTTTGGAGTGGCGGTTAAATACCACATGTAGTTAGGTATGGTGGACACATTTGGCAACTTTGGTTTTTGGGAGTTGGATGCACGAGTAGAGCTCATACTCAGTACAGGTGGAGGCTAGCAAAAGACTGGGAGCGACAAATCAGGAGAGCATAATGGCCATAATCATGCATAGCGACATAAACATAATTAATCAAAGCATAAGTGGTACCAAAAGTTCAAAAAATAAATGACCATAGAGGCTATAAGTGACTGGTTCATAGTCATACACATTGTGTGAGCATGCGCCAAGTCAACTAAATAAAACATTCAAAGGAGAACATCACAAATTTATGCTTCAAAATGACAAGAACAACTCATGATTCTTTCAATGGCACATTAAACACTCTCAGCTATTTGAGACAAACATGCTACAAAAATAAACACGAGGCTTTTATAGAACTAAAATAACATCTAGCATGATATGAAAAAGTCTAGCCACAGTCCATACAAGCTTCTATTTGCATCGTTATAAATTCTACTAGATGGAGTTGTCTCTTTTCCCAACAAGCACCAAACAAAATATGTTTTAACGAAAACTCTCTAAATGATACATCAAGAAAACAAGAGAGTACTCACACAACTCTGCTAAAACTAACAGCTCTAAATAAGATATGCAATAAAAACAAGAGCTAAACAGGAATTTTGCAGCAGCTAGAAGAAAAACTAAGAATACGAGCATAATGAGTATTCAAACGAAAAAGCGGAGCGTGTCTATCTCCCAAACAAGGAATGCTAGGGTACAACTATATTATTGCAGCAAGTAAAACAAAATAAAAACAAACAGATGCTCCGAGTAAACTTCATATGATGTGACCGAATAAAAATATAGTTTCACTAGAAGTGACCTGATAAATTGTTGATGAAAAAGGGGATGGCTTGGGCATCCCCAAGCTTAGATGCTTGAGTCTTCTTAGAATTTTCTGGGGGTGAACCACGGGGGCATCCCCAAGTTTTTCCTGTGCACTCTTCTTGATCACATTATAACACCCTCTTCTCTTGACCCTTGAAAACTTCCTTCACACCACACTCAAAGAGTAATTGCATTAGAGGGTTAGTGCAACAATCAAAAATCTATGGGTTATGTATGAGCACAAATTCTATTGATACTTTTAAACATTATCTACATCCACTGATGTTTCGTGAAGCAAAGAAATCTACTTGACATCGTAAAAGAGCAAATACAAGAAAAATGGTTGAATCTGCCAAAACCAGAATAGTCTATAAAGGACAAATTTTTTTAGGTCACTATGGTGCTCAGATCGAAAAACTTAAAGAATGAAACAGTTGCGGACTTAGCTGAGGAATAAGCACAAAAAATTTCAGAACATTCTGATCTTTCTGGATTTTATACGATTTTTTACGGTGGACAGCTGATACGTCTCCAACGTATCTATAATTTCTGATGCTCCATGATCATATTTTGCCAATTGCTACTTGTTTTCTCCCTTATTTATAACATTTTTATATGTTTTCCCTGACTAACCTATTAACAAGATGCCAAGTGCCACTTCCTTGTTTTCTGCTATTTTTGGTTTCAGAAAAGTTGTTCTGCAAACATTCTCGGAATTGGACCCCACAAAGCCCGAAGTTCCTATTTTCCCCGGAAGCATCCAGAACACCGAAGAGGAGTCAAAGACGGGCAACGGGGGGCCACACCATAGGGTGGCGCGGCCCCCCTAGCCGCGCCACCTATTGGTGTGGGGCCCCTGGAGCTCCACTGCCTTTTCCCTTTCGCCTATTTAATCCCCCCGGATGGAAAACCCTAAGCACCTGATAAAAAATTCCCGAAAAGTTCTGCAGCCACCGTCACCGTCAACCCTAGATCAGGGGGGTTCTGAAGCTGTTTCCGGCACCCTTCCAGAGTGGAGATCATCAGCGAAGGCTTCTACATCACCATACCTGCCTCCGGAGTGATGCGTGAGTAGTTCATCCTTGGACTACGGGTTCATAGTTGTAGCTAGATGGTTGTCTTCTCCTCATATGTCTCTATGTTTAGATCTCGTGAGCTGCCTATCATGATCGAGATTGATCTTATGTAATTTTATATGTTGTGTTTGCTGGGATCCAACGAATATTGAACTTATGCCAAGTTGATTATAGTCTTTATTTGCATATGCTATTTGTGATCTTGCATGCTTTCCATTGCTAGTGGTTGCTCTGGCCAAGTAGTTGCTAGTGACTCCAAGAGGGAATATTTATGCTCGATATTGGGTTCATGCCTCCTCACCACCTTGCTCGAGTGACAGAAACATGAAGGGGGGATGTGTTGTTTCCATTAGGGAGAAAACAGCGGTGAGAGTGGCCGCGTGCATAATCATTGCTTACATTACACACTTTGTTTAATGCAGTTATCTGTTGCTTGCAACTTAATACCTAAGGGGGTTTGGATGATAACTTGAGGGTGGATTATTAGTCATAGATGCAGATGGATGTCGATCTATGTATATTGTTGTAATACCCGCACTAAATATCATAGTAATCTTCATGTCATATTGTGCACTACGGTGCAACCTCTATTTGTCAATTGCCCAGCTGTAATTTGTTCACCCAGCATGCTATCTTTTATGGAGAGGCACCACTAGTGAAACTATGAACCCCGGTCCATTTTTCCACACTGTGAAACAAACCAAAACTATTTCCTGCTTTCTTTACTTACTGCAAGCATACATCATTTTCCACACTATACGTCTAATCTTTGTTTCCAGCAAGACCGGTGAGATTGACAACCTCACTGTACCGTTGGGACAAAGTATTTTGGTTGTGTTGTGTGCAAGTTCCACGTTGTTGCTGACACCGGTGAAGCGCCAACACCACCGTTAGTGGCATCAACCTTCCTGAGATCCTCTTCCTCCTACTGGATTGATAACCTTGGTTCTTAATTGAGGGAGCCACTTGCTCATCACACCCCTTCTCTTGGGGTTTCCAACGGTTGTTATCACAAAGTAGCAAGGATTTTCGGGCTCCGTTGCCGGGGAGGAAGAAGTCTTCTGGCAAGGGGAGTCTCTCACTCTCAACCTCTTTATTTTGTTTATTGTCTTGTTTTATTTTTGTCTTGTTTTTCTTCTCTATATCAAAAACACAAAAAAATAGTTTACTTCATAGCTGTTATTTTTTTTCTTGCTTTTATTCTGCTAAAATGAGTTCCTCTGAGAATACTAAGTTGTGTGACTTCACTAGCACAAACAACAATGATTTTATTTGTACACCTATTTCTCCACCTGCTTGTAGAGTTCCCACATTTAAATAATGTAAGAACATCTGTGTTAGTGTGCTAATCCCTGGACCAATTGCTAGCAGCACAGTACAAAATGAAATATCATGCAAATGCATCAAATTCTATTACATCGCCTGATCTAGTCTTTACAAAATAGTATTATAACTTGCATAGTCTTAGAAGACTAGCAGAAAACAAAGAAATACAGCGGAAAACATAGAACACATTGATCCCATCTTATTCATGTGCCATAGGCAAAACATGTTGGCGATAGTCTCAAGTTCCTAAACGAAATCCTCACTCGTCTTCAGAAACATCTGCAATATGGAATATGCAGCCACAAGGGAGTCAATACAATTTAATGTATTGGCAAGTAACACTATGGTGGATATAAATGGAAAGACTAATACTATATGCTTATTTGGCTGAGTGGAGTTTTGGCTAAGTTTGCATAAAGCCAGTTTTCTCCTATGTTTTATCATAAAACAATTTCATCTATAATAGGTATCACTGATAGAAACCAGTGAACCTTAACTACATTTAAGGAGTACCACTGATAGAAATCAGGGTAAAATCCTACCCCTGTTCACCCATCAAAATTTTATTATGAAGTTGGCATGATGAGATTCTTCCGTCATTCCTTGTCCAGCTGCTCAAATTGTCCATGACCGGGGACACGTCTAAGATCTTAGTTTGTTGACTCTGCAGAGTTTGTGCACTTTCACCTTTAGACTCAAATCAGCCCAAACATCCTATACACCCTGAGTGCATTAAGGAAAGGAGAAGATTGAGACGAGATATTTCAGAAGAAATTCCACCACCGTCAGGCTTGACCCGTTCCAACCTATACCCTCTACATCTGCTTGTCAAGCACTGGTGAGTTCATTCAACTTAGTTGATCAAGACAGAGCCCATATGACCAAAGGCTGCACGGGAAGCTATAAACTTAGGGAGACTTATTAATATCTTTGTTCTTGGGTGGCCATCCTCAAGTGACAACCTCAAGTGGAATAACCCTTAGACAAGGGCCCTGTGGCAACACTCAACATAAACCAGTCTTACCACTTCCACCCAGGTGTTTCATTAAACTTAGTAGTTTTATCCTCAACATCTAAATAAAATATTTGAAGAGCATAGCAATTCTAGTAAGTTCAATGTCTTCTATACTAGTAGGATATAAAAGGATGGCTACACACTACTTGGGATATTAGCATAGCATAATACTTATATAAATTTCCTACCATGCATACTACTCAAAACTCTAGTATTGCATAATAAAAATAATAGGTAGTTTATGATGTGTTACTTGCCTTGTTGAAGTTGGTGAAGGAATCACACTCTCTTCACAAAATATCGTTGCTCTCCGTACAATCTATTCATTGAAAACACAATAACAAAATAAACAAGCATCCTAGCAAACAAACATACAAGTGTAGAAAACATACAGATCAACTAACATATCCAAAGGGGTTTAACCAAGTTGGCTAGGACAAGGTCAAGGTTTGAGTTCAATACTTGTTAAGTAAATTCCAAGGGTTTACTTGGGATGGACTAGGTTGAGCTTTTAGTGATCAAACTTTATTGGAAACATATTTATCTAAGAAGTTCCAAGAGTTCACTAAGGTGATCTCTCTAGTTCAACTAAAGTGTCACATCATAAAGTGTAACACTTAGTTGTTTTGACCAAAACATTTTAGTACTCTAAGTTAGTTTTTCCATATTGGTTAAGGTGGGTCTAGGTTCAACTAACTTCATAATAATGGAGATAACAAGATAAAGTCTTGGGGTTTTCCATTTGGGCCTATGGTTGGGCAAAAAAAAACTTGTTATTCTTCAACTTGTGGGGGTGGCTTCAAGTCTTCATATGCTTATCTTCCTGAAGATCATATTCATGCTTCTATTGTAGACTGGTTCCTTGGATGGATTCTTCTCTTGGTCTTGGTAGATTCTTCATGTCTTATCACTAGTTGGTCCAAGGTAGTATGGGCACAAAATATCACTAAGTCCATTTGGAAAGAAATAAGAAGAAAGATAAAAAGACAGAGGGGGATGTTTTCTTCTGAATTTCTTCACACTTTACTTCCTTGAGTTGCTTCTAGTTGTTGTGAAGTCCAATTCCCTTACTTGAAATTCTTCAATGATCTTCTTTGTAGCTCTTCATGTTGCCACCAAGTTGAAGATGGAGTTCCTTCTTGTGGTTGAGTCTTGTTTTCCATTTTGCTAACTTGATGGATTCTTAAAGCAAGAAGAGAGGAATGTAGAAGTAGATAGAAAACTATGGTACTAGTGTTTGAGGTTCACTACTTGGTCATTTTAGGGACCTTGTCTTGTCTCCAAATAGCCATAACATCAAAGATGGAAACAATTTCTAAGACATGGCTATTATGAGGTGAAACATATGTGTGATAATTTGTCCAAGTCTTCATGAAGATGGTTCTAATATGGTCGAGGGGTTTATACAAAGTGGTCTCTAGTTCAAGGTTACCAAATGGAGCAATTTTGCAAAAGGAACTATATTCTAATTATTTATAAAATTAATTCTATGCCAGAAATACTTAAATATACTACTTAATTCTAATTTCTAAACTAACTTGTGCAAAAAATTATTTTTGAACAGAGTATATGAAAGTAAACATCCTAAGGTTTCCAAATATATTTTATTTGCAATTTTTCGATTTGTAAAATTTGAATTATGCCAAAATTCATCAAACAAGCACATTTAAATTTGAACCAATTTAAGTTTGTCAAATTTGAAATTGGCCAGTGCCAAAAGTTTCTAAATGTTGTCCTGATTTCAAAAAGTCCAAGTTTGCTAAGTTTGGGCTTATCGTTGAAAATATCTGATGATTGCAAGTTGCAGGGACTAAACTGCAAAACTGCCAATTGAATTCTATTCGGGAGAAAATATACAGAAAAGGCTGGCCACGTGGCTCTCTATGATTGGATGGGCGTGCTGACTGTGTGCTGACACATCGCTGACTGGGCTTTGCTGACATGGCAACTACTTAAATCTGGACCGTCAGATCTAGATTTGACGGTGGCGTACCCCTTTGCTACGATATAATCACGGCCGTTGATCGGATCCGACGGACAGGAGATCTAGGGTTACCTCGTCGCCGGCAATGGATGTCACGGTGGCCGGAGGTACGGATCCTTGACGACGGGGACGCTACGGGGGTCCTCGGGCACAACAGAGGTGACGTAGACGACCCGATCGACACGATGAGGCGATTGGTGAAGGTGGCGCGCCCTCGCATTTCCTGGGCTGGCCACGTCGAGCGGACGAAGAGCTCCGAGCTCTGGTGACCTTCCTCATGTCGATTCGCTGCGGTAAAAACGAAACCCCGGGAATCAGGACAAGAACGAGAGAGAGGGGAAGAGGTAAAGGCAGAAAAGTGGCGGCAGAGCTAACGGTTATGGCCGGAAATGATGATGGACGGCGACGACAGCAGTGAAGTCCGGCGAGAAATTGGGTAGGATTGGTGGCACGATTGAGAGAGGAAAAGGAGGGGAAATGGTGCGGAGGCGGAGATATTTAAGGGGAGCCAGAGAGGGCTTCAAATGCGAACTTAAATTGCGAGCAATCGCGGATTAAAACGGAGTAGAAACGGCAGCTTCAGTTTCTACCGGAGGTTGGAGACGTCAACGCCATGCTGATGTTACCCGTGGGTCCCAGTGCGCAGAGAGAGAGAGGAGCTGGGCGGGCTGGGCTTGGCTGGTTCCTTTATGTTGCGCGCGCACGGGAGATAGGGATTGGGCTCAGCCAAGTTCGGCTGGCTGGGAGGGGAGGGGAGTGGGCTGGGCTACTTTGTCTCTTTTTTTCTCTATGTTTTTGTTTTGTTCTGTTTTCCGTCCTTTTTTTCTGGTTTATTAAAATCTTAATTACTTATGTTTTAATAATACAATTAAGGTCAATTAAATTTCTAAAATCTTGTAATTTTAATATATTTCAATCCATAACATTTTTGTAAACTTTTCAACACATTTCATAATGTGAATTTTGAAAATTGAATAAATACCTATTTGTGACTTAATAAGATTTTTAATAAAATAAAAATATTTGTCAAATAAAATTTCAGTAGCTTTATAATGATCAAATACTATTTTCCAAAACCAATTCAAAGTGTTTTCACCTTTTATAACTTTTTTAAGATATGTTGAAAACATGAATAGTTACTTAATAGAAAAAGAGGGTTAATTATAGAAATATGATTTAAATGATTTTAGAAAATATTTCTGTGGTTCCAATTATTGTTTTCTAGGCCCTTTTAAAATGTTTTCAACATATGAGCAAATCATTCATGGTATCTTATTAACATAATAAAAAACAAAGACTTTATTAATAAATTTAAATTGAGGGTGAGTAAGAACATAGAGATATTTCTCTAATGAAGATGTTGTTTTCCCAATTGAAAACTTTGTTTTTCCAAGGCACTTTACTTGTTTTCATAACTCAATAATATATAACACTTTATTGTTTTGTTGATTGACATAATACTTGGAAAACAATTAACCACCTCTTATCCATTTAAGGTTAATAATAATAGTGAGATAATTTCTTGGAGACAAGGAGAAAATATTAGAGATAGTAACTCTCTGGTTTTTAATTATCATAATCATTTTCAAAAATGTTAATTGAGTTGAAAACATGTTTGCTAAAGGTGTTTTCTAAGATAATATTTTATTCACATGAGGGAACATGTTTTATTTTAGAAATAGGGTTTAGGGTTTATGGAATGAAGGTAATTTGGATTCTTTATTCCATTTACATATTGTTTTATTTTGTTTCTTACATCTCATTTGGTTTTTGGTGACTTGCTTTGTATGAAAACAAAAAGTTTTAAATTTTTGTGATTTTTGAGTTTTCCAAAAATCAGGGATGTTACACTGCTCCTACTTCTGCTTTCTATGAGAATAAACCTGCTTTATTAAATCTTGTGATGAAAGAGAAATTTTCTGGTATTAGTACTGATGATGCTGCTGCCCACCTTAATAATTTTGTTGAACTATGTGAGATGCAAAAATATAAGGATGTGTATGGAGATATTATTAAACTGAAATTATTTCCTTTCTCTTTGAGAGGAAGAGCTAAAGAATGGTTGCTATCTTTGCCTAGAAATAGTATTGATTCATGGACTAAGTGTAAAGATGCTTTCATTGGAAAATATTATCCTCCTGCTAAGATGATATCCCTGAGAAGTGACATAATGAATTTTAAACAATTTGATAATGAACATGTTGCTAAAGCTTGGGAAAGAATGAAAACTACGGCGAAGAATTGTCCCACTCATGGACTGACTACTTGGATGATTATACAAAACTTTTATGCAGGACTGAATTTCTCCTCAAAGAACCTATTGGATTTAGCTGCTGAGGTAATCACTTTGGGCAATGCAACAAAGCTTCTTGATGATATGCTGATAAATTGTTCAGAGTGGCACACTAAGAGAGATCCACAAGGTAAGAAGGTAAATTCTGTTGAGGAAACCTACTCTTTAAGTGAAAGGCTTGATGCTATTATGTCTATGATTGTTAATGGTAAAGCTCAATTTGATCCTAATAATGTTCCTTAAGCCTCTTTGGTTGCTCAAGAAAAGCATGTTGATGTAAACTTTATTAGAAATAATAATTTTAACAACAATGCTTATAGAAATAATTTTGGTGGAAACAATTATAAGCCTTATCCTACTAATAATGGTTATGGTAATTCTTATGGCAACTCCTACAATAGAAATAAAATCTCTACCTCCGATCTTGAAAACATGCTTAGAGAATTTATTAGCACGCAAACTGCTTTTAATAAATCTGTTGAGGAAAAGCTTGGTAAAATAGATGTTCTTGCCTCTAAAGTAGATAGCCTTGCTATTGATGTTGATTTTCTAAAACTAAATGTTTTTCCACAAGATATTAAACAAAGTAAAACTTTGAATGCCATTCAAGTTCGAATTGATGATAATGTTAGGTTGATGGCTGAATTATGTGCTAGGTGGGAAAGAGAAGATGAATTGACTAAAAAGAATAATATTGCTAGAGTTTGCACTATCACAACCACTAGTAAAACTGAATCTCCTAGTGCTAGTAAACATCCTACTATCAATGGTAAAGTAGTTGGTGTTAACAAATTCCCTACTCCTTTGGTGAAACGTGCTAAATTGCCTCAAACTGCTGAAATTGCTCCTGATAAAAGTGCTGAAATTTTTAGAGATGTGGGAGATAATGGTTCCATTACTTTTTATGATAATAATATTGATTTTGATGATTGAAATATCTCTGAAGTTATTATGTTTCTACAAAATCTTGATAGAAGTCCCAATGCTAGTGCCATGAATATGGCCTTTACTAAACATATTACCAATGCTCTCATGAAAGTTAGGGAAGAAAAGTTGAAACTTGAGACATCCATCCCTAGAAAATTAGATGATGGTTGGGATCCTATCATTAAGATAAAAGTAAATGACTTTGATTGCAATGCTTTGTGTGATCTTGGTGCTAGTATCTCTGTTATTCCTCAAAAGCTTTATAATATGCTTGATTTGCCACCGTTGGAACACTGTTATTTTGATGTTCATCTTGCTGATAATGCTAAGAAGAAACCTCTTGGTAGAATTGATTATGTTATTATTAAGTTTAATAATAACCTTGCCCCTTTTTATTTTGTTTTTATGAACATTGAATGCAATGCTTCTTGTCCTATTTTTTTGGGAAGACCTTTTCTTAGAACTGTTGGTGCTATTATTGATATGAAAGAGGGGAGTATTAAATATCGATTCCCCCTCAAGAAAGGTTTGGAACACTTTCCTAGAAAGAAGATGAAGATACCTTTTGACTCTATTATTAGAGCAAAATATGATGTTGATGCTTCTTCACTTGAAAATACTTGAGTTGCCCTTTTATGCCTAGCTGAAAGGCGTTAAAGAAAAGCGCTACCGGGAGACAACCCATTTTATTTCGCTGTTTTCAACCTGTTTTCTTTCGTTTTCTTTGGTGTGCTTTGCACCTGGGTGTTGTATATTTCCTTATAAACCCCTCTATATATTTTATTTTGAGTTTTTGTTGATCCAAGTAAATCCTCTAGTGGAAAGTTGAGCCTATATTTCGGTTTTCTGCGCAGTAAACAGACTTCTGCTGTCCACTGTTAATTCCGTTAAAAAACACAGAAAATTCAAAATTACCTTAGTTTTCTTGTTCTTAATCCTGAGTTATATAAGCAACTTTTATTATAATAACAATTTGTTATTTTATCAACAGAAGATTTTTGGAAAAAATTGAGCTTTACCTGCTGTTCTGTTTTGACAGATTTCTGCCATTTATCGCATTTGCATCTTAATCTCTTTCTTTTGGTGTTCTTTTGAGAAAAAGAGTTTTAAAATAAGTTTTGATAGTAGCTAATGTATTTTTTAGTGTTAGACTTGTTTTGAAACTGAACCATGTGAATTTATTATTTCAACTGCACTAACGTTGCTAATGAAGATTGTGAGAAATTTTTCAAGGGTCAAGAGAAGAGCATGATATGATGTGATCAAATAGAGTGAAAATCCTAAGCTTGGGGATGCCCCGGTGGTACATCAAAGAATATTCCAAGAAGACTCAAGCATCTAAGCTTGGGGATGCCCAAGGCATCCCCTTCTTCGTCAACAAATTATCAGGTCACTTCTAGTGAAACTATATTTTTATTCGGTCGCATCTTATGTGCTTTACTTAGAGCATCTTTTATTTTTGTTTTCAGTTTGTTTTTGCTTTTTCTTTCAGTTTTTTTCGTTTTTCAATAATCTTGGTTGGACCCCGGCATTCTTTTATTGGAGAGTGACACACTCCACTTTTCATGAGAATACGTTGTATTCTTAATCTCTGTCTAGCTGCTGCATTTATTTAGCTCTTGTTTTGCATGCTTCTCTTATTAGAGTTGTTAGTTTTAGTAGTGTTATGTGAGTACTCTCATGTTTGCTTGCTGTATCATAAAGAGTATTTTTGTTAAAGTTTGTTTTGTATGGTTCTTGTTGGGAGAAGAAAAATGCTGCTTGAAGTAGAATTTATAACAGTACTAGTAGAAGCTTGTATATATTGTGGCTAGGACTTTTTCAATCCATGTGAAATGTTATTTAGTTTTAAAGCCTTGTGTTTATTGAGTATCATGATTAGACTAAAATAGCTGAGAGTGTTTAATATGTATTGAAAGATTCATGAGTTGTTCTTGTCATAGTAAAGCATCAATATATGGTATTCTCTTTCGAATGTTTTATTTGGTTGACTTGGCGCATGCTCACACCATGTTTATGACTACAAACCAATCACGAATAGCCTCCATGACCACTTACTGCTTATGTTTTAATTAATGATGCTTATGTTGCTATACATGATTATGGCTCTTATGCTCTCTTGATTTGTCGCTCCTAGTATTTTGCTAGCATCCACCTATACTGAGTATGAGCTCTACTCATGCATCCAAACTCCCTTAACCCAAAGTTTTTCCCATTGTGTCCACCATACCTACCTACATGTGGTATTTAACTACCACTCCAAATAAATTTCTCATGTGTTACCTTTAAAACCTTCAAAATTACTCCTGCTTTATGTTCTTGTTTTTGCTCATGAGGGAGTAAATAGAGAATCTTTATCTCACTTGTTGATTGGATTTCACACCATGGACTAGTGGCTTCATCCACTTATCCAAATGATAGAAGAGCTGGTAGAGAGGTGCACAGCCCCAAATTAATGCAATCACATTCTCTTCACTATTTTTGCCCCTGATTTATCAGTCAAAGCATAATTGTGTAAACAAAAGAGAAAGAGGGATGACCTTCTACACCAGTTGCGTCCTTCACCATGGGAGCCTCTCTTGTGAATCCAGTTGGCTTGTGACGTACTGTATTTTCTGTTTACCATTTGTTGACATTATCATACATCTCCCAAAATATAGAAACTCCTCCATGGTATGTGATTGTTGGCAGGCACTCGAGGATTCGGTTAGCCATGGTTTGTGAAATATGGATGGGAGGAGTGTCAAACTTTTAATACCTCTGTTTAATAAAATAAAAATCTCTAGCACATGAGTGATCCCTTCTTCCCTCCTTGAAGGGCCTTTCTTTTACTTTTATGTTGAGTCTCCATCTTCTTACTTTATGCACAGTTGAGAGAACATTTTTTGCCATTCTGAGTTCTATGTGCATTTGTCCCATAAGCATCAATAATTACTTCATGATGTGATATCATTTGTTCTTAAATTATTTTTCTAGTCTTCCTCATGAACTTTGAAGGTGTCATGGCATTTATGTTTTTCCCCACTCTTAAGGACTATCGAAATATCACTTTGCCATGCATTCTCTATACCTCAAACAAACGTCTACCTTTCTTTGCATTATTATTCATGATCCTTTATTTGAGTTACTCTTCGTCATGCAAAGTAATTGCTATGGTTTATTATTAAAGTTTTATTTATCATGTCTGTGTTTAGAAGTTTTATGATCTCAACGTGCATATGATTTTACATTAGATTGATCAAGTTTATGTTAGTAGCATGTCATCTCAGAAATTTTTGTTTTATAGTTTACCTACTCGAGGATGAGTAGGAACTAAGCTTGGGGATGCTTGATACGTCTCCAACGTATCTATAATTTTTGATGCTCCATGATCATATTTTGCCAATTGCTACTTGTTTTCTCCCATATTTATACGTTTTCCAGGACTAACCTATTAACAAGATGCCAAGTGCCAGTTCCCTGTTTTCTGCTATTTTTTGTTTTAGAAAAGTTGTTCTGCAAACATTCTCGGAATTGGACCCACGAAGCCCGAAGTTCCTATTTTCCCCGGAAGCATCCAGAACACCGAAGAGGACTCGAAGACGGGCAATAGGGGGCCACACCATAGGGTGGTGCGGGTCCCCCTGTCTGCGCCACCTATAGGTGTGGGGCCCCTGGAGCTCCACCGCATTTTCCCTTTCGCCTATTTAAGCCCCTCGGATGGAAAACCCTAAGCACCTGATCAAGAATCACCGAAAAGTTCCGCAGCCGCCATCACCGTCAACCCTAGATCAGGGGGGTCTGAAGTTGTTTCCCGCACCCTGCCGGAGAGGAGATCATCACCGGAGACTTCTACATCACCATGTCTGCCTCCGGAGTGATGCGTGAGTAGTTCATCCTTGGACTACGGGTTCGTAGCTGTAGCTAGATGGTTGTCTTCTCCTCATATGCCTCCATGTTTAGATCTCGTGAGCTGCCTATCCTGATCCAGATTGATCTTATGTAATTCTATATGATGTGTCTGCTGGGATCCGATAAATATTGAACTTATGCCAAGTTGATTATAGTCTTTATTTGCATAGCTATTTGTGATCTTGCATGCTTTCGGTTGCTAGTGGTTGCTCTGGCCAAGTAGTTGCTAGTGACTCCAAGAGGGATTATTTATGCTCGATAGTGGGTTCATGCCTCCTCACCCCCTTGCTCGAGGGACAGAAACGTGAAGGGGGGATGTGATGTTGCCATTAGGGAGAAAACAACGGTGAGAGTGCCCGCGTGCATAATCATTGCTTACATTACGCACTTTGTTTAATGCAGTTATCTGTTGCTTGCAACTTAATACCTAATGGGGTTCGGATGATAATCTGAGGGTGGATTATTAGTCATAGATGCAGATGGATGTCGGTCTATGTAGATTGTTGTAATGCCCGCAGTAAATATCATAGTAATCTTCATGTCATATTGTGCACTACGGTGCAACCTCTATTTGTCAATTGCTCAGCTGTAATTTGTTCACCCAGCATGCTATCTTTTATGGAGAGACACCACTAGTGAAACTATGAACCCGGTCCATTTTCCACACTGTTAAACAAACCACAAGTATTTCCTACTTTCTTTACTTACTGCAAACATACATCATTTTCCACACTATATGTCTAATCTTTGTTTTCAGCAAGACCAGTGAGATTGACAACCTCACTGTACCGTTGGGACAAAGTATTTTGGTTGTGTTGTGTGCAGGTTCCACGTTGTTAGTGACACCGGTGAGCGCCAGCACCACCGTGGGTGCCATCAACCTTCCTGAGATCCTCTTCCTCCTACTGGATTGATAACCTTGGTTATTAACTGAGTGAAACTCTTGCCACTTGCTCATCACACTCTCCTCTTGGGGTTTCCAACGGTTGTTATCACAAACTAGCAACATCAGAAATTTGTTTCCTGCGCAGAAATCCAAAACCAACTCCAACTCTTGTCAGAAACTTTACTTGGCACAACTAAAACACGAAAATAAAGATACAAAGGAGTTGCTACAGAAGTATACAACCTCTTGAATCAAAGAAAATAGAGAAAAACAAAAGCAAAAAATTAAACCATGGGTTATCTCCCAAGAAGTGCTTTTCTTTAACGCCTTTTAACTAGGGCCAGAAAAGTGGAATCAAGTGTTTTCAAATGAAGAAGCATCTAAATCATTACGAGGCTTACGCTTACCTTTCATACCCTTATTTTTACTTTTAGGGAACTGATGGTCCAAGCATGGTTTGGAAGTGAAAGTCATGGTACCTTTCCCCATATCAATAGTTGCTCCTAAGAGCTTCAGCAGAGATATTCCAAGGGTAATTTGTCCTCCTCCTACACATTCAATAACAAGATAATCAGCGGAGACCGTTTTTCCTAGGAGTTTTGTAAACACTCCCTCAGCTATCCCAATGGGTAATATAGTGGTGTTATCAATGAGAGTAATTTCTTCTCCTCACTTAGCAAGTTCCCAAAGGTTTAAAGATTCATAGATCCCTTTAGGCATAAGACGAAATTCAGACATAATATCACACGAGCATGAAACGTTTCACAACCTTCACCAATGTAATCATATTTGGGACTTCAGAGTTTATTGGCACATAAACAAGATGTTCACGAATCTAGCCATAACCTTCTTTTACAAGATATATGTGACTCAAGAGTATTCAATCTAGCATAAATACTTGCAAAGGCTTTATCAGAACTACTGGGTAAACTGTAGGTTGCAATTCATTTTTTATAGCATTAAAAGCTTGCTCTCCATCGCAATGAAGGAAATCTCCTCCTACCACAGTATCCAAAGCATATCTATATCAAAGAACAAGAACAAAGTAAAAGCTACGAAGAAACAGGCTTAGAGTCATTTTAGGTTCAATTTTGCAACAGGAATAAATAACACTAGATCAAGCTTCCTTAAAACTCTCGTCACTCCCTTGTTTGAAAGTGAAGATGATTTCCTCATGTGACATGGTAACAAGAACATGAGTACTCATTTTAGCAAGACTAAAAACATGAATAAAACTACAGCTAGAATGAGAACTAATTTTTTTGTGTGTTTTGGATAAAGATAAGTAAACAAGAAAAAATAAAATAAAATAAGCAAAACTAAAAAAAGTAAAGAGATTGGAAGTGAGAGACTCCCCTTGCAGAAATTCACTTCCTCCCTAGCAACGCCTCCAGAAAACTTGATGTGTCCCTCGACGGGAGGCTGACGTTGGTAAACCCCAAGAGAAAGGTTGTGAAGAGTGCAGCGGCAAGTTTTCCCTCAGAAAAGAAACCAAGGTTGAATAAACCTATAGGAGTACAATCAATCTCTGAAGGTTGATGCAGCTGAGGTGGCACGGCGCACTACCGATTCAGCAGCAACATGGAACCTACATAACACAATCAAATCACTTTTTTCCAACAAAGCAGTGAGGTTTTCAATCTCACCGGTTTTGCTGAACACAACGAGGTTAAACGTATCGTGTGGAAAATAATATGAGAACAATATGAAAGCAGGAGCAGCAGTGTGAAAACAGTGGAAGCAGTGTGTGTATTATCAGTATGAGAAAATGGACTGGGGTCCACAGTTCACGAGTGGTGTCTCTCCGTGGAAGATAAATAACATGTGTCGTGAACAAATTACAGCTGAGAAATTGATAGAAATGAAGGGTGCACCATAGTGCATATGCAAGACATAAAGATTACTATGTGATTCATGTGGGCATTACAACAAAATACATAGACCGTCATTCAACTGCATCTATAACTAATAATCCACCCTCCGAATATCACCCGAACAAACGTTAGGTATTAAGTTTCAAGTAACAGATTATCACAGTAAGCATAGTGTGTAATTTAAACAATGTAAACTAAGTAAACACCGTTGTTTTCTCCCTAATGGAAAAAACACTTCCTCCATCTGTCACATTTCTGTCACTTGAGCACAGATGCAAAGGAGGCATGAATCCACTATCGAGCATAAATACTCCCTCTTGGAGTTACTAGCTTCTACTTGGCCAGAGCATCTACTAAAAACAGAGAGCATGCAAGATCATAAATAACATATGCTTGAAGATAACATGATAGATTGATAATCAGAAGACACAGCATTCAACATTCATCAGATCCTAGCAAACACAACATGTAGCATTACATAAAGATGATCTCGATCATGTAGGGAAGCTCACGAGATCTAAACATGAGGTACAAAGTGGAGACGACAACCATCTAGCTACTGCCATGGACCTGTAGTCCAGGGAGGAACTACTCACGCATCACTTCGAAGGAGGGCATGGTGGTGTACACCCCTCCGGTGATGAATTCCCCTCCCGGCAGGGTGCCGAGGAGAGATCTAGAACCCTCCCGATCTCGGGATGACGATGACGGCGGCCTTTGGTGTTTCTCGGGAGAAGTGGTATATTTTTAGGGTTCACCTATGAGGGGGATTATATAGGTGAAAGGGCGATGGCGGTGGACGCCCGAGGGGCCCACACCACCCCCAGGCGCGGCCCGGGAGGGTGCCAACCTATGGCGTGGCCCCCCTCCAGGACTCTTCAGAACTCCGTGGAACCTTCAGGAATTATAAGACATCCGGGCTTAGAGTTGCCCAATTCCAAGAATATTTCTAGAACAACTTTTCTGAAACTAAAAACAGCAGAAAACAGGAAACTGGCTCTGTGGCATCTTGTCAATAGCTTAGTCCGGAAAATCGATAAAAATAACATAAAGTGTATTGAAAACATGTAGGAAAAAACATAGAACATCAGAAATTAAGGATACGTTTATGACGTATCAGCGGCCACCCCCTACCCATGCCTGGGGCCCACCTGAGGCCTCAGCCACCGCCTCATGTCGGCTATTTGCTTATATATTCACTCTTGACCTAATTCGGGAGGACACCGGAGGATTTTTCAAAAAACGCATCCGAACTCCGCCGCCATCCAAAACCCTAATTTGGGGGACAGAAGTCTCTGTTCTGGCACTCTACCGGGACGGGGAAGTGCCCCAGAGCCATCTTAATCGACGTTGCTGCCTCCCACAATGATGCGGTAGTAGTCCCTCCTCGGGGCTGAGAGCTCATGCTATTATCTATGTGGTAATATTTCTCTCTCATGATGTGATCTCGGTTGTTATTGTGAGCTATGTTATCATTGTTGAATCTATGATGTTTCCCCTTCATTATGTAATGGATACGATGCGCTCAATTGGTTTTATCTATTATAATTCTCCGGAGTCACCTTTGTCCCACAGTGCCACGATGATAGTGTGGGTGCCGTGTGTGACTCTATGGACCATGGATTAGAGGGATACTTATCGTGGTCTTGTTCTTACTTTATTGTATTGAATTGGAATCATGAGGTTTCTTGATGATTGTGTTTAGTATAATCTCTATAGTGCCAAGGTGATAGTGTGGGTGATGTGGATTGATTAGAAAGATACTATTCAAGAGATAGGTTGTGGTGTTTCTTACTACTATCTTTGCATGCTCAAAGTAACAGGGTTGGGGTGTTCATTGGCGGGAACATGAACTTTAAGGTGTTTTTGTGTAGTCCTAAACGATTCTCGTCCTAATTGATCCACGAGGAACGATTTTCGAGATATGTCTTTCATGCATGTTGTTAGAGGAAGCATCATATGTTTAATTATGTTAATATTGTTGAGAGTTGCCACTAGTGAAAGTATGACCCCTAGGCCTTGTTTCCCACTATTGCTTTATCGTTTCTTTCAATTTTATTACTTGTTTGCTTGCAGCCATTTTTATTAAAAATTTAAAAAAACCTTGTTTTACCACGCATATTACCCATATTGTATCATCTCTTACCTGAACTAGTGCACCTATACAACTGACAATTGTATTAGGAGTGTTGAGGGCGCAAGAGAATCCACCTTTTGTTTATAATATATTTTTTTTAAGTGCTTCTCATATGTGGCTGAATTGACAACTTGGGTACCAAGGCTTATAGGTATTTTTTGGCACCCCTTGTGTCGAATCAATAAAATGGGTTATACTTACCCTCAAAGACTATCGTGACCCCCTACAGTTATGGGTTATCAAGGCTGTTTTCTGGGCTTTTGCCGAGAAGCATAGCTTTATTTATAAGTTCACTTGGTAAGTACACTCTTTCTTTTTACTTGTTTCTTTTTTTTTACTATTTAGGCTTAACGGAAAACATAAAAAATATGAGAATTTTTTATGAGATTTATCTTGATTTAGGACATGAAGTGTTTCAAGAGAGAATTAAAAAACCTATGGAACTTTATTTGCATGCTAATGCTATGGAAAAAAATTAAACTTGTAGAAGTGGGTTTTCATGAGCATGATATTTTTAGTTCCCCAAGCATGGAGGAAAAATTTACTTTGATGATACTATCCCTCCTATATATGATAATTACAATGATGAATATGATATTTTCAGTCCACCTACTATACATGAGAAAATTTATTGTGGTTATCACATCCCTACTATTTGTGATGATTACAATGATAGCTATTTTATTAAATTTGCTCCCACTACTATTAATAAGAATGATTGTACTTATGTGGAGAGTAATAATTCTTTTATGCATGTGGCTCATGGTAATAATGCTTTTATGTGATATTTATAATGTTGGTTTTATTCATGATGCTAATTAAAGTTATTGTGAGAGAGGAAAATATGGGTGTGGGTATTTTTATGTTACTAAAACACCCCTCTTTATGTTCAAATTTTTGAAGTTGCACTTATTTTCCCTTCCTATGCATGCCACTTTATGCTTCATCGATTTGTTTTCTTACAAGATTGCTATGCATAGGAAGTGGGTTAGACTTAAACGTGTTTCATATTTTCCTCTTGATGCTCCTTCTTATTGTGCTTCAATTCTTATTTTTATGTGATCATCTTTATAATTATTATGCCTAGCTAAAAGGCTTTAAAGAAAAGATCTTGTGGGAGGCAACTCATTTTGTTTTATCATATTTTATTTAGGTTTTCTTTGAGTCTTGGAAGTTGCTGCATCTGTAGGAATCGTTCCTTATCCTTTATATTTTGTTTTTTGTGCCAATAATAACCTTTATTTGAAAGAAAGTGCAACTTACTGTTTTCTGTCTAAATTTTTGCGCTTTGCCAAAAAACCTCTGTTCTCTCAGCCAGAACGGGAGGAATTTTTGATATTTTCTAGGAACCTGCCCTAGGTTGTTATCTAAATTTCATTATTTTTGCACTTTTTGATTTGAGAAACAGAAGTGCATTGAAAACATTCATCTTTATCAGTTGTTTTGTTTTGACAGATTTCTACCAATATTTGCATTTGCCTCTTAATCTTTTTCTTTTGTGCATTTTTGGGAGGAAGAGACTTAATAGAAGTAGTGACAATAGCTAATTTTTAAATGGATTGCTTGAGTTGTGTTGAAACTAAACCAAGTGGATTTATTATTTTGATGCACTAATGTTGCTAAAGAAGATTGTGAGAAGTTTTACATGGAGGAAGTTTTCAAGTGTAGGGAGAGAAGGATGATATGAGAAGATGAAGGATGGAAAAAAGCTCAAGCTTGGGGGATGACCATGTCACCACAAGACATATCCAATAAGTGCAAGTCAAATCTTGGGGATGCCCAAGGCATCCCCTTCTTCATCAACAAAAATATTTGGTTTCTTTCAAAACATTATGTTTTTATTCCTTCACATCATATGTGTTATTCTTGGAGCGTCATTTTATTTTGATTTCAATTTTGTTTTGTTTTGTTGCTATAATAAATAGCTAGATCCTAGCATTTTCGTTTGGAGAGAGACACGCTCCATTTTCATTGTCTAGAACACGCTAATTTTCACTCTTATTATTCTGTGAGTGTTCAGCTTTTGCTACTACTGCGTTTAGCTCTTGTTTTTAATTCTTATATTTTTTCGGAGCTTGTTGGTTTGCTTCAGTTATATATGATTATATCTCTTGTCTTTAATGATTATTTTCTTCGATATTTGGTTCAAATAAGTTGATTGGTGTTGGAGAAGAGTAAAATATTTCATGCTTATAGTGGTGCAATAGGAAGCTTGTTTTGACTATAGTTAGACTTTGGCATGTCATGTTAGATGTTATTTTAATTGTGTGCTTAGTAGTATATGATCTATCATGACTAATCTCAAATAACTGAGAGTGCTTAATGTGTCGTTCAAATTAAATCATGTGTTGTTTTCATCATATTGAAGCATGGTATTGTGGTACTCCTTTGATGATTTATTTGGGTTGACTTGGCGCATGCTCACACCATGTTATGACTATAAACCAATCACCTTTAGCCTTGATGATCATTTAGTTTTTGAATTGTAATATCACTTCATGCTTTGATTAATAATGTTTTGTCTCTATGCATGATTATGGCCGTTATTGCTCTCTTAGTTGGTCGCTCCCAGTCTCGTGCTAGCCTTCACCATTGTACTGAGTATGAGCTCTACTCGCGCATCAAACTCCCAAAAATCAAAGTTTTCTAATGTTCCCACCGTACCTAACAACATATGGTATTTCACTGCCACTCCAAGTAAATTTCTTGCGTGCTACCTTTAAACCTTCAAAATTATTAAACATGTTTTGTGTTCCTGTTTTAGCTCATGAGGAAGTAGTTTAAAGTTTATCATGGTTTATGTCAAGCAAGGTTCTTCTTCCTTATTTCACACGATGAGTATGAAATCTCTGCTCATCTAAATTTGCCGAGAGCTCGTGCAAATAATATAATATAAAAGGCACTTCCCCATAGATTGATGAATGTTGGTGGGCACCCGTGGATATGGCTAGCTCTGGTCTGTGAAAGACAAGGTGGGGGAAGTGCCAACCATAAGAAAAAAATGGTAATGGAAACTGCTCTTAGAAGTCCAAACACTTTGCTTGACATGGGTTATGATAAGTTTTATATTACCATTCCTTGACATCGTCATACACCTCTCTCAAAATTATATTTCCAATATCTTTGTTTTACCAAATAAAAAGCTCTAGCACATGAGTAATATGTGCTTTCCTCTACAAAGGGCCTTTCTTTTACGTTTATGTTGATTCTTTATGTTCTTATTTTATGCACCAGTTAATACAACATAGTTTTCATCTGAGCATAATGTGCTTAGTCCCAAAATTTATTATTGATTGATTCATGATTATGGTATTGCTTGTTCTCAAATTATTTGTATCTAGTCACCATTTGGACTTTGAAGGTGTCATGAAATTTATGTTTTGCTACCCCACGAAGGGAAAACTAGATACCACTTTATGATGTTTTTCTTTATGATTGTGAAAAACGTATCACTTTCAATGCATTATTGCTCATTGTCTATTATTTGTGTTACTTTTCGTGTGCAACATAGTTGCTAAGTTTACATTAGTTTAAATAATATTTATCATGCCTTTGTTAAAGTACTTTGATCTCAGCTTACAATGCTTTTACATAACGTTGATCAAGTTTTTGTTGGCTTCATGTCACCTCAAAAATTATTTTGTTCTCACTTACCTACTCGAGATCGAGCAGAAGTTGAGCTTGGGGATGCTGATACGTTGCAAACGTATCTATAAGTTTTGATGCTCCATGCTTGCTTTCTACATGTTTTCCCTATGTTTTCTATCATTAATTGGACCAACCTATTAAAAATATGCACATTGCCAATTTCTGTTTGTTTTGTCCGTGAATTGCCGAAAAGGTCCAAAAACTTAAGTGCTCAGAATTGGCTAAAAATTTACGAGGATTTTTAATTCACCGGAAGATTGCAAATAGACAAAAGGAGACCCGGAGGGAGCTAGGGGGACACTAGGGGCCCCGCAGTCATGGCCACCCCTGTACCCGTGCCTGGGGCCCACCTAGGGGCCTCGGACACCGCCTCGTGTCACCTCTTTGCTTATATATTCATTCTTGACCTAATTCGGGAGTACACCGGAGGATTTTTTTTCTGAAATTCATCCAAGCTGTGCCGCCATCCAAAGCCCTAATTTGGGGGACAGAAGTCTCTGTTTTAGCACTCTGCCGGGTCGAGTAAGTGCACACGAATCCATCTTTATCGATGTTGTTTCCTCCCATGAGGATGCGGGATTAGTCCCTCCTCGGGGCTGAGGGCTCGTGCTAGTAGCTATGTGGTTATCTCTCTCTCTCATGATGTGATCTCGATTGTGACCGTGGTCTATGTTATCATCGTTGAATCTATGATGTTTGCCCTTCATTATGTAATGGATACGATGTGCTCAATTGGTTTTATCTATTATAATTCTCTGGATTCACCTTTGTCCCATAGTGACACGGTGACAGTGCCGGTGCCGTGTGTGACTCTGTGGACCATAGATTAGAGGGATACTTGTTATATTCTTGTTCTTACTTTGTTGGATTGAATTGCAATCATGAGGTTTCTTGATGCTTTTGTTTAGTATAATCTCTATAGTGCCAAGGTGACATCGATGGTGTTATGGATTGATTAGAAAGATACTATTCAAGAGATAGGTTGTGGTCTTTATTAGTACTATCTTTGGATTCTCAAAGTGACAGGGTTGGGGTGTTCATTGACGGGAACGTGAACTTTAAGGTGCGCTTTTGTACCCTACGCAATTCTCATCCTACTTGATTCACGAGGGACGATTTCCGAGCTATGTCTTCTGTGCACGTTGTTAGAGGAAGCATCATATATTTAATCTTTACTATTAAAGCAGTCTTGGTGGTGTCCGTGTCCGGTGGTACGTCGCCATCTCCCAGCCGCAAAAAAAAAATCGCATCACGTCCAGAACTGCCAATTCCCACGATCTGGCGATCACACACAAAGAAAAAAAGTCGAAGGGAAAAAACAAGTTCCACAACCACTCAGGCATGCTCATGTCATGTGTACGCCGCCCCACAACCATGAAAATCCTCCGCCGAACCTACGCTCCCAAATCATCAGCCACTTTTTCTCTGGCATGCGAGGCAAATGCACGCGTATCAGTCTGCTGCATCGAGTTCGTCGGCTCCCCCTCCAATCACATATGGGTCCTGCTTCTTTTGAGGCGAGGACAGCAAGGCGGCGCTATATGAGAGGGATTGTTCAAGTCAATCGCTGCCGAGGAGGCGAGGCCAGCGAAGCACCGCCGACACGTACTATCTATTGCCAAGCTAAGGAGAAGCGCCGGTGTAGTACATCTAACCGGCTAGGCTCAGCCCGCCCTTGTCCCTCTCCGGCGTGTCGAGGCCAGAACGACGATATCATATATATGCGCACAAAGACCTGCCGCCCACCGTCCAGGACGCCACCAATCGTCAACCAAGTCAGTCCTCCTCCCCTCTCTCTTCATCCACCCTCCTTCCCAATCCCATTATGTGATGCCTTTCTGCTCTGATTGATCGGGAGATAAGAAGATGCCGAGAGTGTGGACGAAAAGTCCAGGAAGCTGAACAAGGAAGTGGCCAGGTACAAGGAGCAGATCAGCGGGCTCGTCTGGGGCCCTAGCAGAAGCCCTCAAAGCCCGCGACATCAGGCTCCTCAAGCACAAGCGCGCGTAAGAGGAGCAGTACAACATGCTCTACAACCAGACCTACAACCTCGACCAGTTCGGCTTCGGCGCCGACAGCCTCAAGAACGCACAACTCACTGTATGTATGTATCTATACACTATACTGTTCTATCTTCTGAACTTCTAACATGTAAAGTTTAGAATGTCAAATGGTGAAGGCCGCCTGCTAATTGCTTCTTTATTCAGACGAGTATGACGAAGGCCGCCAACAAGGAGCTCATGGGAATGATGAAATTGTAAGATCGAGGACATCGATGTATGCTGTGCTTATGCCCATTATAGTTATGTATGTGCTGTTAGTAGTAATCTTGATTAGAGTAGAGTTTAGCCGCATGCAGGAGTTTGTTGCTCGGGCGTGTATACCAGTTCGTTGGAGCGCGTCGTGCACATGGCCGGCAAGTGTGGATCAAGCAGCCGAGTGCATGCGTGCATGTAGGCCGTGCTGGTTGTTGCCGTTAGTGGCCACCATGGTGGATGCACGACATGCGTGTGTGTGAGGCTATTCAAAGAGCCTATGTTGTGTGTGTACAGGGCACCAGAGCCAGACAAGAGGATGTAGTCTCGCCGGACTGTGGTGTGTGCCCGGCCGGCAGTAGACACTAGTGGAAACAGGGGCTTTAGTCCCGGTTCGTAGGGCCCCTTTTGTCCCGGTTGTGCAACCGGGACGGGGCATCCGGGACAAATACCCCTCCCCATTGGTCCCGGTTGTGGCAGGACCCGGGACAAATGGGGCTGACCACGTGGCCCGAGCGCTGGAACCTGGCCAGGGCTATTAGTCCCGGTTCTGAATACGACCCGGGATGCATGCCCCTTCTGCCGCGGCAGGGCTTTTGCCCTTTTCTCTGCCGCGGCAGAGACCTCCTGGCGGCCCCTCCCCGGACCTTGAGAAGAGAGGAGCCTCGGTGTACCCTCCACCGAGCCCCCGGATCGCACGAGTGAATAAGTATATAAAGCAGAATAAGAAACACTTATATTACAGAAGCAAAGTATATCGATCATATTACATGACCGATGGAGTGTATTACAAAATCAAACTTAGTTCCAACCGGAGGCATGGTACTCTCCATCTACGTTTATGACCACTGCATCTATGAAGCCCGCAATTTTCTCCTGAATTGCTCGTATGCGGTCCCTAGGTAGAAGACCGTCCCGAAGCCGTTCGATCTAATATAAAGAAGAGTGGTCACTAAAATATATGAAGCTAAGTAACTAAAATAGATAGTAATAAGAAGAATTGACGATTAACGTACATGAAGTTGTTTTAAATTTCTGCCCTTGGGAGATGTGGTCTGACGAATGAACTCGCAAACGTAGTATCCACACAAGTTATTCCCGTCTCCTTGTTGCAAGCACTATACGAGAATTGTTTCAATCAAAATAATAATCAACCAGGCATGATAATGGAGATGGGCACGGATCTAGATAGTACTTACTTGCACAACATCAAATGTAAGTTGTTTTTCCCATTCACCGGGAGACTTCTTTATGAACCTCTTCCAAACCCTACCCGAGAAAGAAAAGAATAAAAGAGTTAGTAATTACTTGATATCCGAAAATGAAACAAAGTAGTCGATATATTGCAATATAAAATACTGAAATTAATAAAGATTGAAATTACCGCTGGATCATTTCCTGCATGTCAGCCCACATTGAGAGGGGTTTACGTTTTGAGTCCATTACAATTACTTTTCCTTTGTCAATTTGGAAGATTAGCAGAATATAGTGGAAGCTGCGCACGCAGAACTCATCAATTATACAATGAACATCGAGTAAGGAAAACAGAATGTTTACAACAGTAAACACTTACTTGAAGTTGTAAGGAAATAGTATTTCCCGTCGGTGTTGGTTAAATATTATTGCCCTCTGAATATTATTTTCTGTATCCTTGGAGATTGCCGAAGAGTCTTTTCATAAATAATATTTGGATCAATGAACCAATATCATAGATTCCATCTCTTTTGCATTCGAGAATCTTCATTCTGCAATTATAATATATGAGTGTAATATATATATATGAATATATATGCAATTGAATGAGGTGAGCTAGAGAAATAAGTGCTTACAGACAATAGGCACTAAGGATAGATTTGTCGAGGGCCTGCTGCTGGTATAACTGAAACAATTCCTCAAATTGAATCATAACAATTCCATTTCCAGTTCCATAGTGCTCGTCCTTAATGCTGAGACATAGCCAGTCCTCAGATTCATTAGCGGCTTGCATATACCAATTATGCACTCTTCGCATTTTCGTTGGTAGATTCTTTATCTCCTCGGGTTTGACAAGAGGCTGCCCGGACTCGTATTTGTACGCACATTCAGCTGCGGGGAAGTAGTTCACTGTTTGCATATACTTAGCAATGGACAAACCCGCATCAGCTGCCTTGTCTGCGTACAGTGTTATAAACTCCGGATCAATATCCTCATCAGCAATATTAGTGCTCGGCTGTAACATCCCAAGTCTGAAAAATAAGCCTTTAGAATGTTTGCTCTCTGTTATTTTATGTTTTGCATCATGGCATCATGTTGATTGCAATTGTTTTGTTGTTTTCCATTTGTTTTCCTCTTATTTCAGTTGTTTTCCAACTGTTTTTATTTGTTTTCCTTTGTTTTCTATTTGAATTTCAACTCAAAATTCAAACCTTTTGTTTCATCCTTGTGATGTTACAATTTCCAAAATGTTATTTCAAATAAAAACAACCAAATTGTTTCCTTTTCTTCCATAATGTTCATCTATTAAATTGTTGGTTTTATTCAATCAATTAAATCCCAAATCACTTTCAATTTCAAATCAAATGCATCAAACAGAACACTTTTGAACTTATAAACTTTAACAAGCCAATCACTAATGTTTAATCAAATTAGTCATAGGGTTACCCCATTAAAATCCTTGTTTTCCATGTTAATCAATTAATTCTAAAATTGTTCCAAATTCAAATCATCTTCAAACAGCACCCAAAATGAGTTACCACAACTTTATACACATTGTCAATTCAATCAACTAATGTTAATCTTTTATTTCATAGGGGCTACCCTATAACAATGCTTCTTTTTCTTAATGGTTCATTAATATTAAAATTTCCCAATTTTGGTTTCAATACAAACATCATCTTTAAAATCTCACATTTTTGGAATCTACTCTTGGAAAATGGTTTCTAATTAACTAATTAGCCTAACTTATTTTTTTCTGGAAATTTTGGTAAACAAAACATTAACTTTTTCTTCCAAAAGCAATTGCTACAAAAAAAAATAAAACAAACAAAAATAAGAGAGGAGAGAGGCAGCAGCTACCTAACCCCAGCCCAAGCCATCTACCTATTCTTCGATGCCAGCCCGATACCCCTTTCCCCCACCTCCGTACACGCTCACGTCAGCCATGGAGGAAAGCGACAGAGCTTTCCCCCACAGCTCCAGCCCACCCCCCCTCCTTATCTACCCCCCAAGGGGGCAACCCTAACCCTAGTTCTTCCCTCTTTCTCCCTCTCCGCCGCCGTTCTTCCTTCTCTCCTCCCACCTCCATTATTTCCTCTCTGTTCTGAACCCCAACACCACCCACCGCCACCGCCCCATCTCCGGCGATCGCCGACGACGAGGGCGTCCTCCACGCAAGCCAGGACCGGGAATGGAAACGGCGTACCGCCGGCTATCTCCTCGTCCTCTCGGCGGCCACCGGGAGGCAGCACGGCGGCCGCGCCATCGCCGGCAAGTCCGTCCGTTTCTGCGCTTCTGTTCGTCGACGACCATGGCAGGTGAGATCGCCACTGTCCCTGCCCTCTCCCCTCGCCTCCTTCCCTCTCCACCGCCCGGCCGCCCGCATCCGCCCACTGCGGCCATCACCCGGCCCGCAGCGCCCGCACTAGGTGGCCACCGAACGCACCGGCAGGAGCCGCGGCGAGCGATCCCCGCCCTCGCTCGCTGTCTGTTCTGTCCGCCTGTCCAGTACGTGAGGTACCTGTTTTTTTCAGTTAGCTCAGAAACCATCCCGCTGCAAAAGCAATACCCCCCCGAGGCCCCTACCTATTACAACCGAGAGCAGCCAGCCCACTGGTTTGGTTCCCCAGCGCAATGCCAGAGGGGGTGGGTTCGAATCCCACCTCCCACCAATAAATATTTTATTTTTCTTTGCAATGTTTTGGTACAGAAATTTACCAGAAATCACCAATAGGCCCCTGGCACTTAAAGTCTGCCCCTGGAAAATTATTTCTAAGTCCCTAGATCCATAAAAATGGCAGATTTGCACCCAATTTTGGAAATTGCATAAATAATTCATTTTAGCTCCAATCCAACATTTTTTATATGTTTTCAATACCAAATTAAATGTTCTCCAAATATAAAATTTGTTTACTGTTTTGAATATTTTAAATTGGTGCAAAATTTGAAAACTTGTCAAATTCACTTAAATTTGCAAAATTCATAACTTGAGCATAAAAATTCCAAATTTCGCAAACCAAATATGTTTTCCAATCAACTTTTCATGTGCTTTCCAAATATAAATTTTTTTTGTTTTGAATAATTCAAATTGGTTAAATAATTTAATCCTTGTTTAATTCATTTAATATTGTTAAATTTGTCACTTGATCAAAACAAATTCTTTTGGGACATAAAATATGTTTTCAAACCACAAAAGTATAAACTTTTCAAATATGAAATTCACTCAATGTTTTGCCCAAATAAAAATTCACATAAGTTCATGTTTGAATTAAATTCATTTAATTCTTGTTTAACTTGTTTAATTCCTAAATAATTCATTTGAAATCCTTTTGCAACAAGTGAAACATGTATTCCAACTAAAAGCTTGTTTTCCTTTCAAATATAAACTTGGTGATCTGTTTTGAACAATTTAATTTGATGAAAACAACAAATTCTTGTGTGACATCTTTAAGTAACCAAATTTTCCAAACTTAATAAATGATTTCCAAACCTTGTTAAACTTCTTTTCCACTTGCATCTATTGTTGTTATTTTGTTGTTATCATCATGCATGCATCATGGTAATCCACTTTCACATGGTAATTAAATTGTAGATCATTTGTTTCCACTTAATTCATGGACCCTTGCCATATGCAATCCAATTGCATATGGGTCCAATTAAATTGTGTTATATTGTCAAGTAGTTTATTCTGATGCATCTATTAACATGACATGCATCATCCCATGTTTGTGCAACTATGCCATGATATTGATTGTTTATCTTTCTGCATTGTCTGTTTGCTTCTTCCCGGATATACGACGACGTTGAGACCGACGATACTTACGACATCCCTTCTAAGGATTTAGCTCAGTACCAGGCTACTGGGTTTGCAGGCAAGTTATCACTCACATGAACCACTGTGTTCCTTTCAACATTGGTTACCGATACTTTCCGTTGTTCTTTTCTGCTAGCCTTAGTAGTAGTTGTTTCTGCTACGATCCTATCACATGAATCCCGTAACCCTGATATTGCCTCACCTCCATACCTATAACCATTGTTTGAGCCCGTGTCTTACTAGCATGCTTAGGTTGTTTTGCTCGAGTCTGTTACCCGTTACTTTCTGTTACTATTTCATTATGTTCTGGGGGCTCGATGTTAATCAATCAATCATGCTAATGTTGCTATTAATAATAAATTTGATGATAAGGCACCGGCAGGAGGCCCATGAGAGGTTTTGAAGCCTGCTAGTGTCGACCCTAATAGGAAAAGGGTCTTGTCTACTGATCCATGATGAGCGCACTACCCGCATTTGGGAAGCGAGTATGGGCGCCCCCCTCAACTTGACCTGATTCGCATCTCGTCCAAATCGCCTCATTTAGTTCGTGTGTTCTATTTGCCGCATGCATGTTTTTGCGAGCCCAGGCCAGGGTGGAACTTTTGTAGTCGGCATATAGGGGGACACGTTCTTAGAGTGCTATGAGGGTCCATTTTCTTCTGGGCTCGATTAGCCGTGCGCCCAAGGTGCTTTGGGCTTGATGCGAAGAATGGTTGGTTGTGTTGAGTGCCCCGCTTGGTGGGGTGATCTCCCATCTGGCGGGATATTCATGAGTGTACGGCCAAATTGGTGCAACCCTGCAGGGATAATCTTCTCGAGAAGCCGTGTTTTCCGCGGTTATGGATTACTTGGTGAAAGTACTGGCTAACAAGTACTCAGGACAACTTAAACATAATGATCAAACATGTTACACCCCATGATTAATAACTTGACTAGTAATAGGCTTATTGTCACATAATTTGAACCATCATTATTACAACTGTGTGAGTTATCCTCGGATTGCTTCTTTGGATAAGGGGCGATCCAGGATGGGTTTGTTTGAAGTTATCTTTCAGTTGGTTACAATCCTCGATCTCATCTCCTTTCTGTTAGCCGGAAGTAGTATAATCTCTGTAGTTGGTTAGCGCAGACAGTTGCAGCATCTTTTATCCCCTCTCTTCCGTTGAACCCAAGGCATCTGTGCTTGGTGTTGACGGGTTACACTTTGGTGAACTGTGAGTCTTGCTTGCCAGTACGTTTATGTACTGACCCCTTTGGGGCTGTGGTTTACGCAGACGACGATTCCGAGGATCTACATGGCTACTACGTGAAGTTTTGACGAGACTGCTGACGAGTATATAGCGGACCCGGGCAGGATCCGAGACTTCGTGGATGGGCTCCGTCTGTTTGTTTCCGGCCTCTTAGGCCTATTTGGTTCTTGTCTGTACTCAGACATGTTGAATGTTTCCGCTGTATTGTAATGATGTATTGTTGGGGCATGTGCCCTCTGAATGATTGTATTTGCTATCTCTGCTCTAATGAGAGCCATTTGCAACTTATTTCAATCTTTTGTGTCGTAGAGATCTGTTGTGATATCACTTGTTAAACGCCGTTGACGTACCATGTGTGTATGGTTTGAAGTACGTCGACGGAAGTGCCTTTGATCTCTAGTGGATAGTTTACATCGACGATGGAATAGCAGGGCTTGTGTTGTCGCGCCTAAGCGCAGGCCTACCAGGAAGCTGGGACGTGGGAGCAGTTATGCCCCATAATCCAAGCATCTGCTATCCAGTTCGTACGGTGAGTATCCCCTAGAAATCAGGGTGCGACAAATGGTATCAGAGCCTGTCTGCCTGTAGGATCCCTTTTTACTGGTCGCAGTTGAGTCTAGAAACTATTTTGTAGCTATGTAGGAAAAATGAAACGTGAGAGTAGGAATTCTGTTCTTTTTCTTCTTCCCCACCCACCCTCCCTTTTCTGGTAAGGAAGTGCAACGTTGTTTTCTCTTCTCATCTAAACCTTCAAGTTAGGATTTCACGAATCCTGGTTTCTCTAGGATGGTTATATCTACTAGACCATAGGAATGGAGGTGGTTGTGACATGATTTATCATGTTGCCTACTCACGATTGAGAACGGAGGCGTGCAAGCCCCGGAAGCAAATCCTCTATTCCTTAAGCAGTAGATATTGATCCTTTAGAAGCCCGGATGGGTTTTTCCGTAGTACCTCAGGAGTTTTGTTCTCGTTTTCCCCGGTGTTGCTTCAATATCCTGTTCTTTTAAAGAACCTTTCGTCCGTTGAGATCTTGTTGTTATTTTCCAATTCAATTCTTCTACCGGCGTCTAAACAAAACTTCCTCGTAAACTCTTGTCCAACTAAAGTGTTATTTCATACCGGAGAATCACATTCCTTTGTGTCAACAACCTTTTTCACAACATACAACCCAATTCTGGTTCCACTAAGCAATCAAAACTCTGTTCACTCCCCGGGATCTCAAATGTTGACTTCCAACATAAGTAAGAACAATCCAATTCTAATGGGAGGCCACATATTCCTCGTTACTCCCATATTGCTGATTCTGACATTGATCTCATTCTTGGGTTGGATTGATGTCAATAACTCTGTTCCACCCTTATTACAGATAGTCTATTCTCCGAAGGAATCAAATTCTATCCAGCGATACACCCTCCATACAAAACCTATACCTCTACTAATATTGTTCCGGTGGTTTGCAAATTCCCTGACGTCTATCCACTGTGCACGATGTGTTTCACGTGTCACAGCTCAAGTGGATCTTCCCAAGAAGTATCCGGACCTTTTCTTTTCTCAGTAGGAATCTCGGGGCGCGATTCCTTCAAGGGGGGGCGTTTTGTAACATCCCAAGTCTGAAAAATAAGCCTTTAGAATGTTTGCTCTCTGTTATTTTATGTTTTGCATCATGGCATCATGTTGATTGCAATTGTGTTGTTTTCCATTTGTTTTCCTCTGATTTCAGTTGTTTTCCAACTGTTTTCATTTGTTTTCCTTTGTTTTCTATTTGAATTTCAACTCAAAATTCAAACCTTTTGTTTCATCCTTGTGATGTTACAATTTCCAAAATGTTATTTCAAATAAAAACAACCAAATTGTTTCCTTTTTCTTCCATAATGTTCATCTATTAAATTGTTGGTTTTATTCAATCAATTAAATCCCAAATCACTTTCAATTTCAAATCAAATGCATCAAACAGAACACTTTTGAACTTATAAACTTTAACAAGCCAATCACTAATGTTTAATCAAATTAGTCATAGGGTTACCCCATTAAAATCCTTGTTTTCCATGTTAATCAATTAATTCTAAATTGTTCCAAATTCAAATCATCTTCAAACAGCACCCAAAATGAGTTACCACAACTTTATACACATTGTCAATTCAATCAACTAATTTAATCTTTTATTTCATAGGGGCTACCCTATAACAATGCTTCTTTTCTTAATGGTTCATTAATATTAAAATTTCCCAATTTTGGTTTCAATACAAACATCATCTTTAAAATCTCACATTTTTGGAATCTACTCTTGGAAAATGGTTTCTAATTAACTAATTAGCCTAACTTATTTTTTTCTGGAAATTTTGGTAAACAAAACATTAACTTTTTCTTCCAAAAGCAATTGCTACAAAAAAAAATAAAACAAACAAAAATAAGAGAGGAGAGAGGCAGCAGCTACCTAACCCCAGCCCAAGCCCATCTACCTATTCTTCGATGCCAGCCCGATACCCCTTTCCCCCACCTCCGTACACGCTCACGTCAGCCATGGAGGAAAGCGACAGAGCTTTCCCCCACAGCTCCAGCCCACCCCCCCTCCTTATCTACCCCCAAGGGGGCAACCCTAACCCTAGTTCTTCCCTCTTTCTCCCTCTCCGCCGCCGTTCTTCCTTCTCTCCTCCCACCTCCATTATTTCCTCTCTGTTCTGAACCCCAACACCACCCACCGCCACCGCCCCATCTCCGGCGATCGCCGACGACGAGGGCGTCCTCCACGCAAGCCAGGACCGGGAATGGAAACGGCGTACCGCCGCTATCTCCTCGTCCTCTCGGCGGCCACCGGGAGGCAGCACGGCGGCCGCGCCATCGCCGGCAAGTCCGTCCGTTTCTGCGCTTCTGTTCGTCGACGACCATGGCAGGTGAGATCGCCACTGTCCCTGCCCTCTCCCCTCGCCTCCTTCCCTCTCCACCGCCCGGCCGCCCGCATCCGCCCACTGCGGCCATCACCCGGCCCGCAGCGCCCGCACTAGGTGGCCACCGAACGCACCGGCAGGAGCCGCGAGCGATCCCCGCCCTCGCTCGCTGTCTGTTCTGTCCGCCTGTCCAGTACGTGAGGTACCTGTTCGTTTTCAGTTAGCTCAGAACCATCCCGCTGCAAAAGCACATACCCCCCGAGGCCCCTACCTATTACAACCGAGAGCAGCCAGCCCACTGGTTTGGTTCCCCAGCGCAATGCCAGAGGGGGTGGGTTCGAATCCCACCTCCCACCAATAAATATTTTATTTTTCTTTGCAATGTTTTGGTACAGAAATTTACCAGAAATCACCAATAGGCCCCTGGCACTTAAAGTCTGCCCCTGGAAAATTATTTCTAAGTCCCTAGATCCATAAAAATGGCAGATTTGCACCCAATTTTGGAAATTGCATAAATAATTCATTTTAGCTCCAAATCCAACATTTTTTATATGTTTTCAATACCAAATTAAATGTTCTATCCAAATATAAAATTTGTTTACTGTTTTGAATATTTTAAATTGGTGCAAAATTTGAAAACTTGTCAAATTCACTTAAATTTGCAAAATTCATAACTTGAGCATAAAAATTCCAAATTTCGCAAACCAAATATGTTTTCCAATCAACTTTTCATGTGCTTTCCAAATATAATTTTTTTTTCTCTTTTGAATAATTCAAATTGGTTAAATAATTTAATCCTTGTTTAATTCATTTAATATTGTTAAATTTGTCACTTGATCAAAACAAATTCTTTTGGGACATATAAAATATGTTTTCAAACCACAAAAGTATAAACTTTTCAAATATGAAATTCACTCAATGTTTTGCCCAAATAAAAATTCACATAAGTTCATGTTTGAATTAAATTCATTTAATTCTTGTTTAACTTGTTTAATTCCTAAATAATTCATTTGAAATCCTTTTGCAACAAGTGAAACATGTATTCCAACTAAAAGCTTGTTTTCCTTTCAAATATAAACTTGGTGATCTGTTTTGAACAATTTAATTTGATGAAAACAACAAATGCTTGTGTGACATCTTTAAGTAACCAAATTTTCCAAACTTAATAAATGATTTCCAAACCTTGTTAAACTTCTTTTCCACTTGCATCTATTGTTGTTATTTTGTTGTTATCATCATGCATGCATCATGGTAATCCACTTTCACATGGTTTAAATTGTAGATCATTTGTTTCCACTTAATTCATGGACCCTTGCCATATGCAATCCAATTGCATATGGGTCCAATTAAATTGTGTTATATTGTCAAGTAGTTTATTCTGATGCATCTATTAACATGACATCATCCCATGTTTGTGCAACTATGCCATGATATTGATTTTATCTTTCTGCATTGTCTGTTTGCTTCTTCCCGGATATACGACGACGTTGAGACCGACGATACTTACGACATCCCTTCTAAGGATTTAGCTCAGTACCAGGCTACTGGGTTTGCAGGCAAGTTATCACTCACATGAACCACTGTGTTCCTTTCAACATGGGTTACCGATACTTTCCGTTGTTCTTTTCTGCTAGCCTTAGTAGTAGTTGTTTCTGCTACGATCCTATCACATGAATCCCGTAACCCTGATATTGCCTCACCTCCATACCTATAACCATTGTTTGAGCCCGTGTCTTACTAGCATGCTTAGGTTGTTTTGCTCGAGTCTGTTACCCGTTACTTTCTGTTACTATTTCATTATGTTCTGGGGGCTCGATGTTAATCAATCAATCATGCTAATGTTGCTTTAATAATAAATTTGATGAAAGGCACCGGCAGGAGGCCCATGAGAGGTTTTGAAGCCTGCTAGTGTCGACCCTAATAGGAAAAGGGTCTTGTCTACTGATCCATGATGAGCGCACTACCCGCATTTGGGAAGCGAGTATGGGCGCCCCCCTCAACTTGACCTGATTCGCATCTCGTCCAAATCGCCTCATTTAGTTCGTGTGTTCTATTTGCCGCATGCATGTTTTTGCGAGCCCAGGCCAGGGTGGAACTTTTGTAGTCGGCATATAGGGGGACACGTTCTTAGAGTGCTATGAGGGTCCATTTTCTTCTGGGCTCGATTAGCCGTGCGCCCAAGGTGCTTGGCTTGAAGAATGGTTGGTTGTGTTGAGTGCCCCGCTTGGTGGGGTGATCTCCCATCTGGCAGGATATTCATGAGTGTACGGCCAAATTGGTGCAACCCTGCAGGGATAATCTTCTCGAGAAGCCGTGTTTTCCGCGGTTATGGATTACTTGGTGAAAGTACTGGCTAACAAGTACTCAGGACAACTTAAACATAATGATCAAACATGTTACACCCGATTAATCTTGACTAGTAATAGGCTTATTGTCACAATAATTTGAACCATCATTATTACAACTGTGTGAGTTATCCTCGGATTGCTTCTTTGGATAAGGGGCGAGATCCAGGATGGGTTTGTTTGAAGTTATCTTTCAGTTGGTTACAATCCTCGATCTCTCCTTTCTGTTAGCCGGAAGTAGTATAATCTCTGTAGTTGGTTAGCGCAGACAGTTGCAGCATCTTTTATATCCCCTCTCTTCCGTTGAACCCAAGGCATCTGTGCTTGGTGTTGACGGGTTACACTTTGGTGAACTGTGAGTCTTGCTTGCCAGTACGTTTATGTACTGACCCCTTTGGGGCTGTGGTTTACGCAGACGACGATTCCGAGGATCTACATGGTGGCTACTACGTGAAGTTTGACGAGACTGCTGACGAGTATATAGCGGACCCGGGCAGGATCCGAGACTTCGTGGATGGGCTCCGTCTGTTTGTTTCCGGCCTCTTAGGCCTATTTGGTTCTTGTCTGTACTCAGACATGTTGAATGTTTCCGCTGTATTGTAATGATGTATTGTTGGGGCATGTGCCCTCTGAATGATTTGCTATCTCTGCTCTAATGAGAGCCATTTGCAACTTATTTCAATCTTTTGTGTCGTAGAGATTTGTGTGATTCACTTGTTAAACGCCGTTGACGTACCATGTGTGTATGGTTTGAAGTACGCCGACGGAAGTGCCTTTGATCTCTAGTGGATAGTTTACATCGACGATGGAATAGCAGGGCTTGTGTGCGCATAAGCGCAGGCCTACCAGGAAGCTGGGACGTGGGAGCAGTTATGCCCCATAATCCAAGCATCTGCTATCCAGTTCGTACGGTGAGTATCCCCTAGAAATCAGGGTGCGACATCGGCCCCACCTGGGTATTGGAAATCACTTTGAGCGGGGACGTGGATTGTTTTTTCTGCTCTCTGAGTTGAGCAACTGATTTCCCCTTTTTCCCGCTTGCGCTACTACTCTTCGTTGACCGCACCATTTCCTGGTGTGACTTCAGAATAGAGCGGTCATAGTCAGATGACAGACTCGGCTCGGGTTGATGAAGAGTCTTCACCATTTTCCAAGCTCGTTCTATCTCTTCTTCGGTCTCAGGGAAATCTGGCTTTTGCTTCTCCCTTTTGATTTCCACGCATCGTATTCGTCCTTTGCGATTTTCTGGGTTTCCTCGGGAGTATAGTCGTAAGGTAACTTGGGTACCTCTTTTGGTACCTTCGGGAGGGGTGACCGTTGACGTTTCGGTGATTTTTTACGTTTCGGCAGAAACTTAGTGGGCGGAGAGGGCTGACGCGGCGGCGTAGGCGACCGCGCTGGAGACGTGCACGGCGTAGGCCACCGCGCCGGAGACGGCATGCGTTGCGAAGACGACCGCGCTGGAGACTTTTGCGCTGGAGAAATGCGAGAATTCGATGGCTTTGCCGTCTGATTTGTGAGCACAATGCATTCCTTTAGCCATAGAACGGTCGAGTTCTTGGCTTCTCCGAGTTCAGTCAACTCTTCGTCTTCACCTTCAGGAAAATCAAGCTTTACCCGCTCGAATCCGTTGGCAACTTCATCGACCCCAACAACAGCGTAGCCCCGTGGAACCGGGAGACAATGGTGAGTTGGTTCGTTGCCAATCGGTAAGACATATCCGGCCGCCGCCGCCTTGATGGTTATATTGACGACCTTCACGTGGAGCTCACAGGATGTCATTTCCGTGATCTCGTCCACCGGGTAAATCATCGGTGGTGCATCATCATCCGGTAGCTGCGTGGACGCAACGCTGCTTTTGCGATGAGAATGTGCGGCGTCGGGAGCCTCAGCTTCAACTTCTAGCATGTGTACTGATGCGCCGGTAGACACTATCTGCTGGCTAAGTGTGTTTAATTGGTCTTGCTGCTTCTTTGCTACACCTGTGTCAGCTTTACCATTTCTTCAAGTTGACGCCTCCAGTTGCCTGATTCTCTGCTTCAGCTGCCTCCTTGTCCTTTTTACGTTGACGGCTTCTATCTGGGTATAACTTTTGGTGGAGTCGAACGCAACACTCCACGGAGGAGTGCCTTTTGTGCCTCGTGTACGCCCTCCGTGTTCCTTATTCCCTAGGGCTCGTGTGAGCTCGTCGTTCTCTCTATCTGGCACGAACTTCCCATCTTTAACGTCCTTTATTGCGTCTCTCAGCTTCTCTATGGGTAGAGGATGACTCTTTTTATGCCTTAGGTTATATATTGCTTTTCCTTCGGCGTCCAACCTGCCCCCATGCCCGTAGAACCATGACCTTGTCCGCTCGACCCACAAGAACGGCGGGAGTGATCCCCTGCTGAATCAGGTTGTTCTCCCATGTCTCCCACTTGGGACTAGAACCCTTGTAGCCACCTTGCCCCATAACATGGTGATATACCTTTTTGCCGGCGTTTTTCTCATTTGTTTCGTCCTTTCCAGTTCATTCTCTGCCAGCTTGTACTTCACGAAGTCTGGCCATACAGGTTTTATTTTCTCATACCCTTGAGTGAAATCAGGAGTCTTGTTCTTAACATAATCAAGGTTCAATCTTTTCTTCCAGTTTTTGAATTGCTCGGCCATCTTTTTCAGGGTCCACGCTTTGAACTTTTCCCGTATCTCATGTTTCATTTTAGTAACATCGGCCTCAGTCACATCCGCTTCATTCTCGTCCACCTCCGGCACGGGTAAGTTGAAATTAGCCAAAATCTTTGAGAAAAGATGATCTTTGGCTATTTTGCCGACATATGAAATTCCTTGTTTCCGCGGATCTTTTGGCTCATTCCACTCATTAACAGTGATCGGGATGTGATCTCTAACTAGCACTCCGCATTGCTTCACAAATTTTTGGGCAACATCAGCGGGAAGCTCGGGTGCGCCGTCTGCTGTGATCGTGTCGATCCTGTATCTTTCTGTATCTTTCAACTTCTTTTTTGCGCCTCGTTTAGTCTTTTTTCCGGTTGATATATTTGAACCGGATGGCTAAAAATATAAAGGTTAATACATGTATATAGACAACGGATGCTTCATTAATTAACATATATATATATATATGCACCTCGGAGCCGGTGTTTGTAATTTGTATGGTTCCACCGGAGCCGTCGGCTGCTCCCATATCGGAGCCGTCGGCTTCTCCCTCATCGGAGTCGTCTCCCTGGGTGAGCACCGGATCTCCCTCACCGGAGTCGTTCATCCACTGGCTCACATCGGGCTCTACGTCGGGCCCGCGGATTAAACCCTCGATCATATTTTCGGCATCTTCGTCTCTTGGCTCCATATTATACAAAAAGAGTAAGTATATTTCAGATCCAATTCAAAAATTGCTTATGCATAATAATATTTAAACATACGATAACATTTCTAGCATTCTTAAATTTCTAAGAGCATGTCTAACGGACCCCTTATGTTTTCGCCCCCTAAGAGCATGTCTAACAGACCCCTTATGTTTTCTAAGAGAATATTCTGTTTTACGGGGTGGGGGTAGGGGGTCTGCTAGCTCGCACGAGCTTTTGGCCCCTCACAAAACAGGGTTTTGGACATTTTCATGCATAGCCTGGTGAGTTACTATAAAATCTTCTTTTTTGGGGTTTCCTCAAGTTTGTCCGAGTATTTTCACTGCCTTATTCTCTTTTGTTTTTCACCTGTTCCTGCGTGCTACAGGTCATACCAGAGTGGTTTCTGAACTATTTTGGAGGAAAGATACCAGGAACTGTCAAATTACAAGCCCCTAATGGTATTGCATTTTGATGTTGGAGTTATGGAGAACATGAACAGAACAATCCTCAAGTATGGGTGGGCGGAACCCATACTTGAGGATTGTTCTGTTCATGTTCTCCATAACTCTCCAACATCAAATGCAATACCATTAGGGGCTTGTAATTTGACAGTTCCTGGTATCTTTCCTCCAAAATAGTTCAGAAACCACTCTGGTATGACCTGTATAGCAGGCAGGAACAGGTGAAAAACAAAAGAGAATGAGGCAGTGAAAATACTTGGACAAACTTGAGGAAACCCCAAAAAAGAAGATTTTAGTAACTCACCAGGCTATGCATGAAATTGCCATTAATCTGTCTTATGAACCTAAGCTTGCTTTGGCAGCATTCGCAAGGATTGCTCATATTGGATACATCCTGTGCGATGGATCATATATTATGCCAATTAGAATTATTCACTGCGTATGTAGTGATATCCGGAAAGCATCCCTAATGCCCGTGTTAGAGGAGAGCATAGCAACACTAAAACGAAGAAAACAAATATTGCTGCTGTATGAATGTTGAAGAAGCAAAGACGGGACCAAAGGTTACCAGCAAATTTGGTAACCTTTGGTCCTGTCTTTGCTTCTTCAACACATTCATACAGCAGCAATATCTGTTTTCTTCATTTTAGTGTTGATTTGCTCTCTTCTAACAGGGGCATCAGGGATGCCTCTTCATATCTGAATTTTAATTGCTGTTGTTATTTCTAGACAAAGTAAACTCTGTCCATACTCTCAAAAGATCTTCAGCGCGCCCTAGCTCGCACGAGCTAGAGGGTTGGCCCTCTATATCCCCTCCCGACCCGCACATGTAGGGGTCGACGGGCCGCCCCCTACCCAAACATGTAAAAATCGTTCGGGGTGGTCCATTTACGGGGTCTGCTAGATGGCCGGGTATAGCCCAAACCCGTATATCAGCGGTTATTATACGGGTTTTGGGCCATATATATAGGGGGTCTGTTAGACATGCTCTAACATTCTTAAATTTTTTATATCAATTCTAAACAAATTTAAAGTAAATAAGTCTAATCTAAAATTTCTAACATTCATAAACTAAAATTTCTAACATTTGTAAACTAATAATTCTAACAATAATAAAAAACAGTAATTAAGTAAAAAAAGGAAGAAAAACAAAAAAGGCCCCAGATTAGGGCGAGATGGAGGCAGGCCTTTTACCTCCTCTTGGGGCAGCGGCGCGGGGCAGCGGCGGGCCGGCGGCGCGGGGCAGCGGCGGCGCGGGGGCGGTGGAGGATGGCGCGGGGCAGCGACGGGATCGAGGGGCGGCGCGGGGCAGCGACGGGATCGAGGGGCGGCGCGGGGCAGCGGCGCGGGGCAGCGACGGGACCTAGAGGGCGGCGCGCGGCCGAGGCGAACGGGAGAGGGCGCGTACGGGGGGGGTGGGTGCGCTCGACGGAGTCGGGAGCGGCGCCACAGAGGAGGATGCCGACGGGGCGAGGGGGGCGGCGGCGGCGCGGGGGGACGGAAAAAATGGGCAGCCTGGCGGCGTCGATTTCGTCCCTGCGCGCGGTCTGGAACTGAGGGGAGCGGTGACGTGTTTATATCCTATGACGCTTTCGTCCCGGTTGGTGGCAACAACCGGGACGAAAGACCCTTCCGTCCCGGTTGGTGGCAACAACCGGGACGAAAGACCCTTCCGTCCCGGTTGGTGGCAACAACTGGGACGAAAGGCCCGGCTGGTCGCCCGCGCCAGAACCAGTGGGCCGGCGCGCCAATTGTTTTAGCGCCAAATTTTGAATATCTTAAATATGTAAGTGAATAACTTCTACATACTTTCAAATTACGAAAAAATTACAACATTAAAATTGTTTGAAATTGCGTAAATAATTCAAATCCGTTTTCTGTTTACCTAAATAATTATTCTAACTATTCAAACTATTAACTATTTCACTATTTACACTTAATTTAAATATAAATATCTTATATTGTTTTAAAATTAGTAATAATTACATTAAACAGAAAACAGACGCGCTAGCGCGCCGCAGTGTCGTCGGAATACAAATTCTTTTATTAAAAAGAGAAAACAAACGAATACCGAGGGGGATGCGGTAAACATTCTGTTCTGCCGTGCTCGGACGCCGCGGAAGCCGGTGGTGATGTTCCCGTGCACATTACTACCCGAGCTCAAAGTGAACACTGACCCAAGCATGCATTATGTATCCTTAATGACGCCATATTTATCATAGTGCTAATACCATATACTGTATCTGCACATATTTAAGATTTACCATGTACTGTCGTGTGTATTGTCGAATGAATACGGAACACTTATTTTAGCCCTGCACTCAGTTTTGCACATTCATTGAACAGGTGGTAGCTCCTCACTGAGCCAAGCATACAATGAAGCCAGCGGATGAAGCTCAGATTTGGGCAAACATACTGGCTGATCCTCTTGATTGGCCTCCATCTACTATTCCTCTTCCTAGCCAGGTAATAATAAGAAATATAAAACTATTACCATTTTTCTTCCTTGATCAACTATCTCCCTTATGCTGGTAGCCACCATGCATTTACAAACCGGTGTATTAGGATCTGTAATGCACGAAACTCCTATAAATCATCCAACCATCTGCACAATCGTCATCAGAAACATAATATCAACCGATACTTCATTTGTATTCTACAGGTCGAAAATTACCACTTCATGGAAGAGCCCAAGCCATGGCGATACTTACAGAATGTGCCTTCGGCAGGGAGGTCAATATAGGAAAGATGACAAGCACTGGACATAGGACGAAGTGATTAAGCTAGCCAAGGGTGTTGAGAAATATGGCGCTGGGCAATGGAAAAAGATCGAGCTTCATTACTTCTCACTACCTGACGGAGAACCAGTCGGATCAAACGAAAATCTGAATGTATATATAGAAGTCTACTCCAAAAAAAAAGTGGTTATTGGCAAATATGGAAGTTGTTTTATCTAGCAGATGAATAATAATTTTTTTTTTCATCTTGCGGGACGCCGCGGAAGCCGGTGGTGATGTTCCCGTGCACATTACTACCCGAGCTCAAAGTGAACACTGACCCAAGCATGCATGGATGAATGTGTTAAAGGGGGAAGAATGTGTTAAACACTGACCCAAATGCACGGCAGGACGTATGATGTCGAATCCGGATGTTTTGTATTTGCTCGATGAACTGAATATATGATGTATCAAACCTTAAAGGGGGTGTAGAACAAAACAAACGGTATCGCCATCATACAGCCCAACCGTGGCTACTGGGTGCATATATGCATACCAAATGCACGGTTGGACGTATGATGGCGAATCCGGATGTTTTGTATTTGAGAGATGAACTGACCGGTGTATGAAGCTGGGCTATATATAGGGTCCTCTGGCTCAAAAAGTGTTGAGCTAGGGTTTTGATCCAACGGTTAAGAAACACCTCATCCAACGGCTCACAGCAGCTCGAAAGAAACACACCGTAGCCCTGATCGAACGGCTCACAACAGCTCGAAAAAAACACACCCGGATCCAACGACTCACGAGCGCTTGAAAGAAACACACGATCCGTGTGATTCTATCTGATTGGTCCAAACGAAACCCTAATTCCCATTTAGTCCCGGTTGGTTTCCCCAACCGGGACTAAAGGGATGATCCGTTTCCCAATGAAACCCTAACCCATTTAGTCCCGGTTGGTGTCCCCAACCGGGACTAAAGGGATGTTTTCTTCTCGCTATATATATGTATGCATTGCCACACCATTGGCATAAACACATACAAACTCACCACTCTCTCATGGCTTCTACCGTACCCACTCTAACATTCATCCAGGCGGAGGCACTTTCCGCCTCGAATTACCCCTGCCCGTGCGGCTACAACGTTCCTGCCGGTTGGATGCTGAGCGCCGGAGGAGTGCCGGTCCCTCCTCTTCCTCAAGGTGTGGCGCGTCGGGCGGCCATCACGAACCACTACTACCACGAGCTCACGCCGGTGCAGCGGAGGAATCCCAGTTGGCATCCCGATAACCAGCATACTTGGGATGCCTTCTTCATCAATCGGCGTGAGAGGGCGCTCGCCAGGTATGAGGAGGACGGTCCGCCTCCTGGGAACTTTCATGAGGCCGGTCGTCGGCTATGGTGGTCCGGCCGGACTCTACAGAGCGTCATGGACTACATCAGGGCCGGCGATATCCCCCGCCTGCGCTACCCTCAGGCCCAGTCCTGGAGTCGTGATCCTCCGAGGGAGTGCAGAGCACCGTCAGACGATAGTGACGACGACGGCGGCGGCGACTACGACGACTACGAGTACATGTACTATAGGCCTAGGCAGGAGTATGACTAGTAGATCGATGCACTTTTGCCATTATGTACTGCCTTGTTTATTTAGATCTATGCTCTCCGTTTAGATTTAGATCCAATCTTGCCATTATGTGTACTGTGCCTTGTTTATCTATCGAAATGCATGTCCCCCTCCTAATGTGAATGCATACTTTGCGGCGTCGATGCCTGACCTCATGTGGCCGCCGGCATGTGCGAGTCGCAGAGCGGCAATAGGAAGATGGACTGGCGCTTCGTTTCTGAAATGTGTGGGCGGTCGACCTTCAAAAAGAGGAGGGTAGAGAGTGGTTGGACATTAACGCAGCCGCCTAATGTGAATGCTGTTTTTTTGTTGGGAGTTGTGCAACGGAGACGAATATCGTGGCCGGACATTAAGCGCAGCTTCTTCTACCACCAGCAGAGGTCTTCTACTTAGGTTTAGCTTGTATTTCTGATTTTGGAGAGAAAATATCTTCAACCAATATTACAAATGCGTTTGGAAATTGGTTGAATGGGGTGGATAAAAAGACTATTTGTGGGTCTGTGGCTAGGTATTGGTCCCGGTTCGTGCCACAAACCGGGACCAATGCCCATGCGCGTGCCACGTGGCCTGTGGCTAGGTATTGGTCCCGGGTCGTGCCACAAACCGGGACCAATGCCTCCCCACGAACCGGGACATATGCCCCCAGGTGGTTTCTGCTGCCTCGGGCAACCGAACCGGGACCAATGCATAGCATTTGTCCCGGGTTTTTGTGCGACCGGGACAGATGCCCCCTGGCCCCCTGGACGAAAGGGGTTGTTTCCACTAGTGAGAGTTGGGGTCTCGCCGGACTGTGGTGTGTGCCCGGCCGGCATGAGAGTTGGGCTTCTCTGGGTTGTACCACGTGTGTGCGTGTGTGTCTCCACAATGTATCGAGTTTAGTCGTTGAGAGAAATAAAGCCAAATTACAGGCGTCCGTGCGCCTCGGCGTTCGTCGCCGGAAAACTATTAGTGTCTCCTTCGCCCGACGTTTGTCGCCGAAGGGCTGCCTCGGCGTGTGTTGCCGGAGGGCAGCCCCAACAGTTGCCAGGTCCAAACCTACAAAGGCTGTGTATCTCATACCGAGACTGCTAGATGGTAGCAATATAAAGAAAATTAATGATAAAAAGTATGGGCGTACAAGGTTGCTTGAGCTCGTTTTATATACTATAGATTGCTAACTTAATCCTCTCTAGATTGCTACGGTTTGTGCCTTGCTCTCAGCAAGAAACTTGTTATGTGTTGTAGCAGAACAATGATGTCTGCCCGTGGAACTAAATCATGAGACTCCATATGAGTTTATGACTGAAATCATCTTATCATCTCTATTTCGCGGTTATGCTTGTTTAGTTGTGTTATACATATATTTGATCGAGCTGGTAGATAACTGGTATAGAGCCAAGTTAATTGACTCCTTTTGGACACATGCCATGTTAAACTTTGTACTCATATCTTAAGGAATTCTTAGGTTGGATAGTTAGAAATTGTGTGCAAACTTATCCGGAAAGCACTTAATTTTAAAATTGGCTAAAAGTGTTATTTTAGAAACACTATTACTGAGTAGTGAAGTGTCCAACTTCTGCCACAAAAAGAATGATTTGTTGAAGACAAAAAAAAAATTACCAAGGCATAATATAAATTTGTATCTGAGATGAAATTGTTAGAGACAGTAATTAATTCAAGCCATGTTTCTAACTTCTTTTTTTTCATTATGTGAATGTAAATATATTCATATGTTAGACAAAGAATATTTTGAAACATGCTTGAAACAATATAATTCAAAATAAGAAACACCTTCCAAAGGAAATCTAATATTCTCTATCAAGATTGATAAAAAAAATGTTTGGGTCAACAGTTTGAAGTCAGATTGATGAAGTTGCTGATTGATTATTTTAAATTTTTTGGCAGTTAATTTATGTACCCGTATTATATTAAAATTTATGTCCGTGACTATATTTTTTAAATGTAGAGATGCAGTTGTTCAATCATCTCATTGTTCAATGCTTGTTCATTTTTTTTTCTATCTGTCTAACTTCAAAAATCCTGCCACCAAAATAGACCGAGGGGCAATAATGTTTTAAGGGAATAAAAAAAGGCAAGTTTTATCGTGCTGATTTTACATAATAAATTATGAGGAAATGTCTAAACTTGCTGAAAGATCAGCAATTTTTATGTAACCAACAATTGAAATAGAATTAGTGAGTGGATCTTAGCTAATGAGAGATGATTAGGTGAGACATTGCTTTCTTTACATGAAATACAATCATAGATTTTATCAAATACAGTTTTAGGAAAGCAAAATCTCAATGATTTTGCAGTATTATGTATGTCTAATTTGTATACACATGAATTTCCACTACATCATATTTACATGTGAGTCATAAATAATCAATGGATCGTGGCAACGCACGGGTATTCAACTAGTTATGTTAATGTTGTTGAGAGTTTCCACTAGTGAAAGTATGATCCATGGGCCTTGTTTCCCACCATTGCTATATCGTTTTCTTTTAGTTTTACTACTTGTTTGCTTGCAGAAATTTTTATTACAGATTTACAAAACCTTGTTTTACGACGCATATTACCCATATTGTTGGATATATGCCAATTAGGGGTATATCCGGCATTGGCCTAAGGCCGGATTACCAGGGTGGCCCACATGCAATCATGGTCCATTGGGCGGCCATGTATGCTGACGCGCGGGAAGCCGGATTCTAGAAGAACCTGGACCATGGCCCAAAGTGGTGCGGGTTGGAGGAAAAGACGGATTCCTTACTTTCCAAGTTGGATACTTTCCGTAGTCTTCTATGTTTCCTTTCTGTAAGCCCTAATCCGGCTATCTATATAAAGCTGGACTGGAGCAGGAACAAATAGACAATTAGCTAGAAGCCAACTCGCCGGGAAGTTCATCCTCGTCGAGTTAGCGAAACCATACTCACAATTGTACTTTGTATACTTCAGGCTTCAGCCCTGATTTAGTGAGATTGCTGGAGCAGGAACGCCGCCTAGTTGCTCCGTACTGAACCTAGGTAAACTCGGTGTTCTCGTTTAAAGTACTTCCATGTCCCCCCGCGGTTCTACCAGTAGGCTTATGGCACCCCGTCCATGAACCTTACTACAAAGTCTCAACAGTTGGCGCCCACCATGGGGCCAGCAGCATCGAGAGTCATGTTCCAAGCGGGAATACTCGGTGGAATCGGTAGCTTGATTACTGTCGTAAGCCTAGAATTCAACGGAAACGTCGGACGCTTCCTCGACAACGGGTCGTATATGCCGGCACGGAATCATCTGGTAACTGCCTGCATTTTACCAATTGGATCTACTAATGTTTTTATCGGTTTAACAGCAGAAGCTATGGGATTCCGTGGTGGAAGTAATTTTATCCCACCCGCCCTATGCCCAATAGATGAAGGCTTCAATGTCGGATTCTGCTCAGATTTTCCCTATTCATACATAGGAGCAGATCAAACTTCCATAGTTGCATATCGCCAAAATACATCTGGATTTGCTGCCTCTCCGGAGATGCCTGCAACCAGATCCCACTTCATTGGTATGGTGAAGTCTGAGATCGCCGAAAACACAAAAGATGAAAATCCCATGGAAAAGAAAGAAAATCATGATCCCACTGAAAAAGTGGAAGATCCGGGATTCATCGATCAATCACCGAACTCGAAAGCTAAATCTGTGCTAGCAGACGTAGAGGCAAATCTAGACTCAGAAACCGGATCTGTAGAGTCGGATTCCGAAGATGAAGATGCTTTTGAAAGAAAGGTAAAATCTATACAAGGGAGTTTTCATGAAGTACTTATGGAAAAACCGACTAGAAATTCGGATGCTGAGGAAGATGAAGATCCCAAAACACCTCCGCCAGATGAGGAAGAAGAGGAAGGCGAAGCTAGCCCGACTTACCCTGATATCAAAGAAATGATGGAAGAAGAACCTAGGAAGAAACCTCCATCTTCGAAGAGGAAAAAGAAGTCTGCTAAGAAACTCCAATCTAAACTCCAGAAGAAAAAGATGGAAAAATTGGCAGACATTGCCAACCAAAACCTGGAAGTAGGAGGAAGCAGCGGAGTCAATACTGTGGAGAAGAAAAAGGCTGAAATCCATGTTCCCCAAATTTCGGAACATGAGGAAATTGATCTGATTCAAACCACGGTGGCACGAGATGAGCCCCCGGAAGTACCGGAAGCCAGAAGACAAGCTATACATCGGCAACAGCAACATATGTTCCGAACTTGCGAAAACCTCCTCAAAACACAGGATGACATTAAAATACAGAAGGAAGAAATAGAGGAGTACGAAAGATGGAATAGATCTGGAATCAAACCTACGCGGTTGCCCGAAATTTCAAAGCCGGATGAACTGCTGATGCGTGTTATCACACGTTCGATAGGAGACCCCAAGAGGAAGGTATGAAGAGTGCAGCGGAAAGTTTTCCCTTAGAAAGAAACCAAGGTTGAATCGACCAGTAGGAGGAAGGAGTAACTTCAGAAGGTTCAGAAGAAACGTGGAACCTACACAACACAATCAAATCACTTTGCCCCAACGAAGCAGTGAGGTTGTCAATCTCACCGGTTTTGCTGAATACAAAGAGGTTAAACATATGATGTGGAAAACAGTAGGAACATTATGAGAGTAGAATGAAAGCAGTATGAAGGCATTAGGTTATTTATAAGTATGAGGAAAAAGGACCGGGGTCCATAGTTCACTAGTGGTGTCTCCGTGAAAGATAATTAACATATGTGGTGAACAAATTACAGCTGGGCAATTGACATAAATGAAGGCTTCACTGTAGTGCATATGCAAGACATAAAGATTACTATGTGATTCATGCAGGCATTACAACAAGATACATAGACCGTTATCTAATTGCATCTATGACTAAAAATCCACCCTCCAAATATCATCCGAACAAACATTGAGTATTAAGTTGTAAGCAACAAATAATTGCAGTAAGCAAAGTGTGTAATGTAAACAATAACATGATCCTTAGACAAAGCATTGTTGTTTTCTCCCTAATGGCAACAACACATCCTCCATCCGTCACAATTCTGTCACTCGAGCACAGATGAAAAGGAGGCATGAACCCACTATCGAGCATAAATACTCCCTCTTGGAGTTACTAGCATCTACTTAGCCAGAGCATCTACTAATAATGGAGAGCCTTCAAGATCATATATAACATAAGCATGAAGATAACATGATAGTTTGATAATCAGAAGACATAGCATTCAACATTCATCAGATCCCAGCGAACACAACATGAAGCATTACATAAAGATGATCTTGATCATGTGAGGCACCTCACAAGATCTAAACATGAGGTACAAAGTGGAGAGAACAACCATCTAGCTACTGTTATGGACCCGTGTCCAGGGATGAACTACTGACGCATCACTTCGGAGGAGGGCATGGTGGTGTAGACCCCTGCGGTGATGATTTCCCCCTCCGGTAGGGTGCCGGGGAGAGCTCCAGAACCCTCCCGATCTCGGGATGACGGTGACAACGGCCTCGGCTATTTCTCGGGGAAAAGTGGGATATCTTTAGGGTTTACGTCTCGGGGGGATTAAATAGGCGAAAGGGCAAAGGCGGTGGATTCCTGGGGGCCCCACACCACCTCCCGGGGCGGCCAAAGGGGGCGCGTCGCCCTATGGTGTGGGCCCCCTGAGGCCCCTCTCCGGGTCTCTTTGGGACTCCGTGGAACCCTCGGGAATTCTAAGACTTTCGGGCTTCGAATTTTCCAATTCCGAGAATATTTCCAGAACAACTTTTCTGAAACTAAAAGCAGCAGAAAACAGGGAACTGGCTCTATGGCATCTTGTCAATAGGTTAGTCCGGAAAATTGATAAAATTGACATAAAGTGTATAGAAAATATGCGGGAAACAATAAGAAAACAACATGGAACATCGGAAATTAAGGATACGTTTATGACGTATCAACATCCCCAAGCTTAGTTCCTACTCGTCCTCGAGTAGGTAAATGATAAAAACACAATAATTTCTGATGTGACATGCTACCAACATAACTTGATCATCAATAATGTAAGAGCATAGGTAAGTTGAGATCATAGAACTTAAACAAAATCATGATAATAGAACTTTAATAATAAATCATAGCAATCACTTTACATCATGAGAAGTAACTCAAATACAAGATCATGAATAACAATGCAAAGAAAGATATATGTTTGTTTCGAGTATAGAGAGAACTTGTCAAAGTGATATTTTTCTAGTCCTTAAGAGTGGGGCAAAACATAAATGCCAGGACACCTTCAAAGTTCATGAGGAAGACTAGAACAAACAATTAGAGAACAAGCAATAACGCATCATGAATCAATTAATAATGTTTCTGGGACAAATGCACATAAAACTCACAATGGCAAAAATGGTCTCTCAACTGTGCATAAAGTTAGAACGTGGAGACTCAACATAAAAGTAAAAGAAAGGCCGTTCACAGAGGGAAGCAGGGATCACTCATGTGCTAGAGCTTTTATTTTATTAAACAGAGGTATTGAAAACATTTTAAGAGAGGTGTATGCTTATGTCAACGAATGGTAAACAGAAAATATAGTACGTCACAAGCCAACTAGACTTCACAAGAGCGGCTCCCATAGAAGGACGCGTCTGGGCAGAAGGTCATCCCTCTTTCTCTTTTGTTTACACAATTATGCTTTGACTGATAAATCAGAGAGCAAAAATAGTGAAGATAATTTGTATTATTAATTTGGGGCTGGGCACCCTGCTACCGGCTCTTCTATCATTGGATAAGCGGATGAATCCACTAGTCCAGGGTGTGAAAGTTCAATCAACAAGTGAGATAAAGATTCTCTATTTACGTCCTCATGAGCCAAAACAGGAGTAATTTTGAAAGTTGTAAAGGTAACACATGAGCAATTTACTTTGGAGTGGCAGTTAAATACCACATGTAGGTAGGTATGGTGGACACAATGGGAAAACTTTTGGTTTTAGGGAGTTGGATGCACGAGTAGAGCTCATACTCAGTACAGGTGGAGTCTAGCAAAAGAGTGGGAGTGAAAAATCAACAGAGCATAAAAGACATAATCATGCAAAGCGACATAAAAATAATTAGTTAAAAGCGTAAGCGGTACCAAAAGTTCAAAAACTAAATGATCATGGAGGCAGTTCGTGACTGGTTCATAGTCATTAACATGGTGTGAGCATGTGCCAAGTCAACCAAATAAAACATTCAAAGGAGAACACCACAAATTTATGCTTCAATATGACAAGAAAAACTCATGATTCTTTCAATGGCACATCAAACACTCTCAGCTATTTGAGGCTAATCCTTCTACTCAATAACCACAAGGCTTTAAAACTAAAATAACATCTAGCATGATATGAAAAAGTGTAGCCACAGTCTATACAATCTAAAATAACATTCTACCTCAAGCAGCAAGTTCCTTTTCCCAACAAGCACCATACAAAACACGCTTTAACAAAAACTCTCTATATTCTACATCAAGAAAAAATGAGTGGATTCACATAACACTACTAAAACTAAGAGCTATAAATAAGAGATGCAATGAAAAATAGAGCTAAACGGGAATTTTTGCAGCAACTAGAAGAAAAACTAAGAATACTAGCATATCAAGTATTCAAACGAAAAAGAGGAGCGTGCCTCTCTCCCAAACAAAGAATGCTAGGATCCAACTATATTATTTCAGAAAGGAAAACAAAAGAAAACAAAGTAAAATGAAAGAAAACAAAAGAAAAACAAACAGACGCTCCAAGTAAACTTCATATGATGTGACCGAATAAAAATATAGTTTCACGAGAAGTGACCTGATAGATAGTTGATGAAGAAGGGGATTCCTTGGGCATACCCATGCTTAGATACTTGATTCTTCTAAAAATATGCTTGGATAAACCACGGGGGCATCCCCAAGATTTGACCTTGCACTCTTCTTGATCACATATATCACTTCTTCTCTTGGCCCTTGAAAACTTCCTTCACACCACACTCAAACAGTGATTCGCATTAGAGGGTTAGTGAAACAATTAAAAATCCATTGGTTTTGTATGACACAAGTGCTATTGATAAATTTAAACATTATCTAGAGCCACTTATGTTTAGTGAAGCAAAGAAATCCACTTGACATTGCAAAAGAGCAAATGGAAGAAAAATGGCAGAATCTACCAAAACCAGAACAGTCTTTAATGACGAATTTTTTCGAGGCACCTATGTTGCTCACATCGAAAAACTTAAAGAACGAAAGAAGTTGCGGTATTATTTGGGGAATAAGAACAAAAAAATTTCAGATCATTCTGATCTTCCAGGATTTTATACGATTTTTTACGGTGGACAGCAGAAATCTGTTTCCTGCGCAGAAATCTGAAAACCAACTCCAACTCTCGCGAGAAACCTTACTTGGCACTACTAAAACATGAAAAATAAAGATACAAAGGATTTGCTACAGAATTATACAACCCCTATACTCAAAGAAAATAGAGAAAACCATAGAAAAAATAAAACATGGGTTATCTCCCAAGAAGTGCTTTTCTTTAACGCCTTTTAGCTAGGCCCAGAAAAGTTGAATCAAGTATTTTCAAGTGGAGAAGATGCTCACATAAGAAATATGGATTAAGAAAAAGATAGCATCAAGAAGAAAGTATAATTTTTTTTAAATCTAACCCACTTCCTATGCACAGGAATCTCGTAAATAAATAAATTAAAGAAACTCAAACTAGAAATCATAGGAAGGTAGAACAAGAGCAACTTCAAAACTTACAACAAAAAGAGAGGTGTTTTAGTAACATGAAAATTCCTACAGCCATATTTTCCTCTCTCATAAGAATTTTCAGTAGCATCATGAACAAACTTAACAACATAATTATCACATAAAGCATGTTTGTCATGGTCTAAAAGCACACAATTCATATCAAGCTCCAAAACAGTGGGATCAAAATTAAAAATCAGTCCTCTTTTTCCCCACTTTAAGCAATAGAAAGAAAAGATAATTGGTCACTCTTAAAAGGTATATGACACATTATAGCAATCCTACTTTCAGTAGCATTATAATTTATAAAATCAAGTAACATAGGACCATCATCAAGAGCATTATCATAAGATTTATCCAAGTAGCATGGATTATCATACGTAACAGTAGCAATATCATTCTCACAAGTTTCATTCATAGTAGTATCGAGGTCACAAGTATGGAAAGTATCAATTTCATCAAATAATGTATGATATAAAGAGTTACTATCATTGGAAGGTAGACATGGGTAGTTCCATTCTTCCTCCTCTTGATCATCACTCTCCTCCTCTTTTTCATCCAATGAGCTTCCAGATTCAGCAGTTTCTTCTTCCATAGGTTCCTGCAAGGCATTAGTCTCTCCCTTTGGGAGAGCATTTATTAAGATATTCCATTATGTAGTAACTACAATACTTGTAATTATCAAAGCAATATTCAAGTATAGCATAAATCTCATATTTATAAGGTGCATCATCAATACTTTCAAGTAAATAGGCAATTTCGAATGCACCCTTCCAAGCAATAAATTCTTCAATTTGTTCCACATCATATAATTCATAATTTTCTCTAACATAAGAAGATATGGTAACATCATCATTATACTCACATTGAAAAGGGAGGTTTTTATACCTCCTACAGCAGCAAGATTTATCAAAGCAATAAGTAACATCATAAGTAGAGCACAAGTTTTTTGCATAGTCATGCAATTTATTAATTCGCTCCCATAAGTGTATTCCTTTTTGTGACAAGCGGTGTTCCATATAATATTTTTGTTGTTCATCTGTGAACCCACCTTGCCAATAAGATCTAGTTTCAGAGACATCAAACATTGATAGCGACCATAATAAAAAAACAACTAGAATAAGAAATAATTTTTTTGTATTTTTGATAAGGATAAGTAAAAAAGACAAAATAAAATAAACTAAGAAACACACAAACTAAGTAAAGAGATTGGATGTGAGAGACTCCCCTTGCAGAAATTCTCTTCCTCCCCGCCAACGGCGCCAGAAAATATGGATCATGCGTGTGATCAACGTTCGTTGGGAGACCCCAAGAGGAAGGTATGAAGAGTGCAGCGGCAAGTTTTCCCTCAGAAAGAAACCAAGATTGAATCGACCAGTAGCAGGAAGGAGTAACTTCAGAAGGTTAAGCATCTGAGATAGCTAGGTGCACTACCGGTTCAGAAGCAACGTGGAACTTACACAACACAATCAAATCACTTTGCCCCAACGAAGCAGTGAGGTTGTCAATATCACCGGTTTTGCCGAATACAAAGAGGTTAACGGTATGGTGTGGAAAATAGTAGGAACAGTATGAGAGCAGTATAAAAGCAGTAGGTGATTTATCATTATGAGGAAAAAGGACCGGGGTCCATAGTTCACTAGTGGTGTCTCTCCGTGAAAGATAAATAACATGTGTGGTGAACAAATTACAGCTGCACAATTGGTAGAAATAAAGGCTGCACCGTAGTGCATATGCAAGACATAAAAATTACTATGTGATTCATGCGGCATTACAAGAATATACATAGACCGTCATCCAACGACATATATGACTAAAAATTCACCCTCCGAATATCATCCAAACAAACATTGGGTATTAAGTTGCAAGCAACAGATAATTGCAGTAAGCAAAGTGTGTAATGTAAACAATAACATCATCCTTAGACAAAGCATTGTTGTTTTCTCCCTAATGGCAACATCACATCCTCCATTCGTCACATTTCTGTCACTCGAACACAGAAGAAAAGGAGGCATGAACCCACTATCGAGCATAAATACTCCCTCTTGGAGTTACTAGCATCTACTTGGCCAGATCATCTACTAATAACAGAGAGAATGCAAGATCATAAATAACATAAGCATGAAGATAACATGATATATTGATAATCAGAAGACATAGCATTCAACATTCATCAGATCCTAGCAAACACAACATGTAGCTACTGCTATGAGGTACAAAGTGGAGAGAACAACCATATAGCTACTGCTATGGACTCGTAGTCCAGGGATGAACTACTCACGCATCACTTTAGAGGAGGGAATGGTGGTGTAGACCCCTCCGGTGATGATTTCCCCTCTGGCAGGGTGCCGGGGAGAGCTCTAGGACCCTCACGATCTCGGGATGACGGTGACGGCGGCCTCAGGTGTTTCTCAGGGGAAAGTGGGATATCTTTAGTGTTTACGTCTGCGGGGGGTTAAATAGGCGAAAGGGCAAAGGCGGTGGAGGCCTGGTGGGGCCCATAGCACCCCCCGGCGCGACCAAGGGGGGCGCGCCGCCCTATGTTGTGGGCCCCTTGAGGCCCCCCTCCGGGTCTCTTCAGGATTCCATGGAACCTTTGGGAATTCTAGGACTTCCGTGCTTCGAATTTTCAAATTCCGAGAATATTTCCAGAACAACTTTCTGAAACTAAAAACAGCAGAAAACAGGGAACTGGCTCTTTGGCATGTTGCCAATAGATTAGTCCGGAAAGTCGATAAAATGAAAGTGTATAGCAAACATGTGGGAAACAATAAGAAAACAACATGGAACATCAGAATTTTATGATACGTTTATGATGTATCAACTGCTAGCAATAAAGAAGTTTGAAAACCCTTCTTGGCAAAGGCAGGTTAACGACACTAATGATAAGGGCGAACGCATATACAAAACCACAGCCGAAAATGCGGAAGCTGCGTTTGCCATCCTTAACGAAGATCTATACTCCAATGACGAAAAACTACAGGGAGTGTATGCTTTCTTAGGAAAAGCATTACATCAGCAATAGCGAGGACAAGCAAGTTCAGGGAAGTTACATGATGAGTCAGCTTTGTGCAAAACTTCCATGTGCGCCGTTGGAGCAACTAAACCTGGTGAACCTGGAGATTCAGGCGATTCTAAGAAAAAGAAAGGAGATCCTAAGAAAGACAAGAAAATCCTGGATAACAAGGATATAGCATCCAGAACAGGATCCCATCTGCTGAAAGGCGGAAATAATCCCCGTGACTACAAGGAACGGGAGGAGCAAAACCAGAAAGACGGAAAAGTAATGCCGCCTCCGAGATGCCTAGCTGATAAAGCCGAAAGATATGAAAATCCTCACAGGCGTGAGAGATCCCGTATGCCTCCAAGGAACAATGAAAGGCCAAGGAGCAGAACTCCACCTTATTCCAAAGGACATGATATAGAAGAAATAGAGATAATCCCAGAAGAGCGCACTCGCGCAACAATGAACAGAACAGAGCAGATCCCCTTATGTCCATTTAGCTGGAAGGTATTCCGTGCACGTCGATAAGGCAGAAAGAGACGATCTATACTTTGGACTTAAGTGTTTCACTAACAGGATCCGAAGAATCAGTCTACACTCTGGCTTTGCCAAAGTCGGTACAACTTATCAAAATTATACCGGAAGTACTAACCCGGATACATGGCTTTCAGATTAGTATACTGCCGTCCAGGTCAACAAAGGGACAGATTTAGAGGCTGTAAAGTTTCTTCCCCTAATGTTGCTGGATGGAGCCAGAGATTGGATCAACGGGCTTCCATCAAGAACAGTAGACAGCTGGGAAGATATGGCTAGAGTATTCGCTCAGGACTTCCGGGGTACGTACAAACGCCCTAAGAGCATCAACCAGCTGAACCATTACGTACAATATGAGAATGAATCGTATGTAGACTTTATCTCAAGATGGACTGGAATGAATAACAGTTGCTCTGGAGTAAGTGATGTACAAGCAATGCATGATTTCATCAATGGCCTGAAACCCGGCCTCGTACCGTTCATGGTTGGTTCGTAAGAGCACAAAGATCTCGGATCTATGCTTACCACAGCCAATGAGAACGCGGCGGCTGATGATGATATCAGGGCGAGAGGCGGAAACATAGATGCTTTGGTTCAAGCCAAAAAGGCGTCTCGTTCTAAAAAGAAGGCTACTCCAGAAGCACAGCCAAAACCCAAGGAAGTAAACTTAACCTTTGGAAAGGATAGTGGCAGCAAATGGAAAGGTGAAAGCACAGAACCCATCTCCTATTCTAAAGAAGAATGGGAAAAGATTAAGTCGGAAAACTGTGTCCACCATTCGCAATTTGGGAAGCATACCCACACCAATGCGCAGTGCCGCGTTAACAAGCACATGAAAGACACTGTAGGATCCGGGAATTAAGGAAAGAAATCCAAATGGAAGTTCAACAAGCAAAAGTCGAATGCTTAAAAATAAGAAAGTGAGTCGGACATGGATGACAAAATCCAGGAACAGCAGCGGAAAGGCGAGCCAAAATTCCCGAGAGTTGAAGGAGAATGTAACCTAACTTTCCTAGCAACTCCCTCAACCAAACAGGCAAAAAGAACACTTCGAGAAATCAATGCGGTTGTACCTCCAACCACAAAGTACCTGAAGTATTCAAATACGCCAATTACCTGTGATCAGTCTGATCATCCCGGAAACATCCCAGAACCCGGGACGCATGCTTTGGTCGTAAGCCCTATTGTTCAAAACACTAGGCTCAGAAGAGTGCTAATGGATGGAGGATCCAGTATCAATATCATGTACTTAAGTACATTGAAGCAGCTACACCTCTCCGAGACCTAGCTCAAACAGAGTAACGTACGTTTTCACGGTATTGTTCCTGGCAGGCAAGCACAATCCCTAGGAGAAATTTACCTAGATGTAACCTTTGAAAAGAGAGAACACTTCCATCAGGAAAGGATCTCATTCGAGGTTGTGTCGTTTGAAAGTGTCTATCACGCAATACTCGGACGTCCGGCTTTCATCAAATTCATGGAAAGATCATGTTATATTTATAACAATCTAAAGATGCCAGGGCCAAAAGGAGGAGTAATTGCCATATCTCGCAACTTCAAATTGGCGAACGAGCTGGAGAAAGGAAATGCCCTTTATGCCGAACAAGTGATTTGGAAGGAAGAACTAAAGTAGCTGGATAAGGAAGTATCACTGACAGAAATGCCCGCAGGAAAAGAAAGCCGGAAACCGTCAGATAGTTTCAAAGCCTCGGAGAATACAAGACAGGTCATCCTGGATCCTAAAGATCCGATAAAATTTGTCGTAGTTGGAACAGGAATGACTGACAAATAGGAAAGAGCGCTTATCAAGTTCCTACGTGAGAACTGGGACATTTTCGCATGGTGTCCTACTCATATGCCAGGTGTTCCGAGGGAACTTGCTGAGCACCAACTTAAGGTGATTCCAGGATCAAAACCCGTCAAACAAGGTCGCCGTCATTTTTATGGAAGAAGGCGGAAGGCTATAGGAAAGGAAATTATCCGGCTTTTAGCAGCTCATTTTATCCGGGAAGTTATACATACTGATTGGTCTGCGAACCTAGTATTTGTCCCGAAGAAGAATAGTATTATTCTTATGATGTGTATAGATTACACCGGCTTGAACAAATTGTGCCCAAAAGATAGGTTCGGTTACTGCGAATCAATCAAATAATAGACGCCACTGCTGGCTCTGAGATTTTATGCTTTTTGGACGCTTATTCCGGGTAATATCAAATATGTATGAAAGAAGAAGACCAAATAAAAACTTCTTTCATAACTCCCTATGGAACATACTGATACGTCGAAAACGTATCTCCTTTTCCGAACACTTTTCCTATTATTTTCCTCTAAACTTGTATGTTTTGAATGCAACTAACACGGACTAACGTTGTTTTCAGCAGAATTACTTTGGTGTCTCGTTTTTGTGCAGAAAAATCAACTTTTGGGAAATTTCCCAGAAAAGACCCCATTAGCCCTAAAACACCAGAAGACCCCGGGAGCGAGAAGGAGGCCAAGAGAGGGACCAGAGGAGGGCCACACCACCACCTGGCGCCCACTAGGCCGCGCCTCCAGGTTGTGTGGGCCACCCAGAGCCCCCCTCGGTCTCCCCTTTCGACTACAAATAGCTTTCAACCCTAAAACACGAAGGGGTTCGATAGTTTTCCGAAAAGAAGTCCGTAGCTCCGCCGCCACCCCGAACCTCGATTCAGGGATCAGAAGTTCCTGTTCTGGCACCCTGCCGGGACGGGGAATTATAGGAGATCATCACCATCGTCATCACCAACGCCTCTCCATCGACCATCCATGTTTCCCCCATCCATGTGTGAGTAATTCCCCCGCTGTAGGCTGAAGGGGATGGTAGGGATTGGATGAGATCGTTCATGTCATTTCTTATGTGAGCATCCACGTGATTCCACTTTTCTGGGCCTAGTTGAAAGGCGTTAAAGAAAAGCGCTACCGGGAGACAACCCGTTTTATTTCGCTGTTTTCAACCCGTTTTCTTTGGTGTGCTTTGCACCTGGGTGTTGTCTATTTCCTTAGCAACCCCGCTGTATCTTTTCTTTTGAGTTTTTGTTGAGCCAAGTAAAGCCTCTAGTGGAAAGTTGAGGCAATATTTCAGATTTTTGCGCAGGAAACAGATTTCTGCTGTCCACTGTTAATTTCGTATAAAATCACAGAAAATTCAAAATGACCTGAGTTTTTTTGTGCGTAATCCTGAGTTATATACACAACTTTTGTTTGACCACTTTTTGATTTGATAAACAGAAGATATTTGAAAAAATAGATCTTTTCCTGTTGTTCTGTTTTGACAGATTTCTGCCATTTATTGCATTTGCGTCTTAATCTCTTTTTTGGTGTTCTTTTGAGAAAAAGAGTTTTAAAATAAGTTGTGACAGTAGATAATGTGTTTTTGAGTGTTAGACTTGTGTTGAAACTGAACCATGTGAATTTATTATTACTATTGCACTAACATTGCTAATGAAGATTATGAGAAGTTTGGTGTGAAGGAAGTTTTCAAGGGTCAAGAGAAGAGGATGATATGATGTGATCAAGAAGAATGAAAAGATTAAGCTTGTGGATGCCCCGGTGGTACATTCGAGCAAATACCAAGAAGACTCAAGCGTCTAAGGGATTCCCAAGGCATTCCCTTCTTCATCAACAAATTATCAGGTCACTTCTAGTGAAACTATATTTTTATTCGGTTGCATCTTATGTGCTTTACTTGGAGCGTCTTTTATATTTTTTGTTTTCAGTTTGTTTTTTCTTCCAGTTTGTTTTTACTTTTTCAATAAGCTTGGTTGGACCCTAGCATTCTTTTATTAGAGAGTGACACGCTCCGCTTTTTCATGAGAATACTTTGTATTCTTAATCTTTGGCTGGCTGCTGCATTTATTTAGCTCCTATTTTGCATGCATCTCTTATCAGAGCTGTTAGTTTTAGTAGTGTCATGTGAGTAATATCATGTTTTCTTGTTGTATCATAAAGAGTATTTTTTTTGTTAAAGCATGTTTTGTATGGTGCTTGTTGGGAGAAGAAAACTGCTGCTTGAAGTAGAATTTATGAAAGTGCTAGTAGAAGCTTGTATAGACTGTGGCTAGAACTTTTTCATGCCATGCTAAATGTTGTTTTAGTTTTAAAGCCTTGTTGTTATTGAGTAGAATGAATAGCCTCAAATAGCTGAGAGTGTTTAATTTTTCTTGAAATATTCATGAGTTGTTCTTGTCATAGTAAAGCATCAATATATGGTATTCTCTTTCGAATGTTTTATCTGGTTGACTTGGCGCATGCTCACACCATGTTTATGACTATTAGCAAGTCATGAATAGCCTCCATGACCACTTAGTTTTTGAACTTGTGATACTTCTTATGTTTTAATTAATGATGTTTATGTCGCTATGCATTATTATGGCTCTTATGCTCTCTTGATTTGTCGCTCCCAGTCTTTTGCTAGCCTCCACTGATACTGAGTATGAGCTCTACTCGTGCATCCAAACTCCCTTAAACCAAAGTTTTTCCAATTGTGTACACCATACCTACCTACATGTGGTATTTAACTGCCACTCCAAGTAAATTTCTCATGTGTTACCTTTAAAACTTTCAAAATTACTCATGTTTATGTTCCTGTTTTTTCTCATGAGGACGTCAATAGAGAATCTTTATCTCACTTGTTGATTGGATTTCACACCATGGACTAGTGTCTTCATCCTCTTATCCAAATGATAGAAGATCTGGCAGCGGGGTTCCCAGTCCCAAATTAATACAAACAAATTCTCTTCACTATTTTTGCCCCCTGATTTATCAGTCAAAGCATAATTGTGTAAACAAAAGAGAAAGAGGGATGACCTTCTACCCAGATGCGTCCTTCACATGGGAGCCGCTCTTGTGAATCCACTTGGCTTGTGACGTACTGTATTTTCTGTTTACCATTCGTTGACATTAGCATACATCTCCCAAAATATAGACAATCAGTGTCATACTTTTAATACCTGTGTTTAATAAAATAAAATCTCTAGCACATGAGTGATCCTTGCTTCCCTCTGTGAAGGGCCTTTCTTTTACTTTTATTTTGAGTCTCCATCTTCTAACTTTATGCACGGTTGAGAGAGCATTTTTGCCATTCTGGGTTCTATGTGCATTTTTTCCATAAACATCAATAATTACTTCATGATGTGATATTATTTGTTCTTAAATTATTTTCTCTAGTCTTCCTCATGAACTTTGAAGGTGTCCTGTCATTTATGTTTTGCCCCACTCTTAAGGACTACCGAAATATCACTTTGCCATGCTTTCTCTATACCTGAAACAAATGTTTACCTTTCTTTGCATTATTATTCATGATCCTTTATTTGAGATACTCTTTGTGATGCAAGGTAATTGCTATGCTTTATTATTAAAGTTCTATTTATCATGTTTGTGTTTCAAGTTCTACGATATTAGTGTGCATATGCTTTTACATTAGATTGATCAAGTTTATGATAGTAGCATGTCAACTCAGAAATTATTGTTTTATCGTTTACCTACTTGAGGACGAGTAGGAACTAAGCTTGGGGATGCTTGATACATCTCCAACTTATCTATAATTTCTGATGCTCCATGATCATATTATGTCAATTTCTACTTGTTTTCTCCCTTATTTATACCATTTTTATAAGTTTTCCAGGACTAACCTATTGACAAGATACCATAGAGCAAGTTCCCTGTTTTCTGCTGTTTTTAGTTTCAGAAAAGTTGTTCTGGAAATATTCTCGGAATTGGAAAGTTCGAAGGCCGGAAGTCCTATTTTTTCCGGAAGCATCCATAAGAACGAAGGAGAGTCGAACACGGGCATCAGAGGGGCACACCATAGGGTGGCGTGGCCCCCTTGGCCGCGCCAGCTATGGGTGTGGGGCCCCTAGAGCTCCACCGCCTTTGACCTTTCGCCTATTTAATCCCCCCGGATGGAAAACCCTAAGCACATGATCAAAAATCCCCAAAAAGTTCCGGAGCTGCCGTCACCGTCAACCCTAGATCAGGGGGGTTCTGAAGCTGTTTGCGGCACCCTGCCGGAGAGGAGATCATCACCGGAGGCTTCTACATCACCATGCCTGCCTCCGGAGTGATGCGTGAGTAGTTCATCCTTGGACTACGGGTTCGTAGCTGTAGCTAGATGGTTGTCTTCTCCTCATATGCCTCCATGTTTAGATCTCGTGAGCTTCCTATTGATGCTCTTTGATGGCGTGTTTAAACCCCAAGAGGAGGGTGTGATGAGTAAGAGGCAAGAATTTCCCTCAGTTAAGAATCAAGGTTATCAATCCAGTAGGAGGAAGAGGATCTCAGGAAGGTTGATGCCACTTACGATGGTGTTGGCGCTTCACCGGTGTCAGCAACAATGTGGAACCTACACACAACACAACCAAAATACTTAGTCCCAACGGTACATTGAGGTTGTCAATCTCACCGGTCTTGCTGAAAACAAAGATTAGACGTATAGTGCGGAAAATGATGTATGCTTGCAGTAAGTAAAGAACGCAGTAAATAGTTGTGGTTTGTTTAACAGCGTGTGAAATGGACCGGGGTTCATAGGTTCTCTAGTGGTGTCTCTCCATAAAAGATAGCATGCTGGGTGAACAAATTACAGCTGTGCAATTGACAAATAGAGGTTGCACCGTAGTGCACAATATAACATGATGATTACTATGATATTTAGTGCGGGCATTACAACAATATACATAGACCGGCATCCATCTGCATCTATGACTAATAATTCACCCTCAAGTTATCATCCGAATTCTCTTAGGTATTAAGTTGCAAGCGACAGATGACTGCATTAAACCAAGTGTGTAATGTAAGCAATGATTATGCACGCGGGCACTCTCACTGCTGTTTTCTCCCTAATGGCAACAACACATCCCCCCTTCACGTTTCTGTCACTCGAGCAAGGTGGTGAGGAGGCATGAACCCACTATCGAGCATAAATACTCCCTCTTGGAGTCACTAGCAACTACTTGGCCAGAGCAACCACTAGCAACGGAAAGCATGCAAGATCACAAATAGAATATGCAAATAAAGACTATAATCAACTTGCCATAAGGTCAATATTCATCAGATCCCAGCAAACACAGCATATAGAATTACATAAGATCAATTCGATCATATTAGGCAGCTCACGAGATCTAAACATGGAGGCATATGAGGAGAATACAACCATCTAGCTACAGCTACGAACCCGTAGTCCAAGGATGAACTACTCACTCATCACTCCGGAGGCAGGCATGGTGATGTAGAAGCCACCGGTGATGATCTCCTATGCGGCAGGGTGCCGGAAACAGCTTCAGAACCCCCTGATCTAGGGTTGATGGTGACGGCGGCTGCAGAACTTTTTTCGAGGATTTTTGATCAAGTGCTTAGGGTTTTCCATCCGGGGGGATTAAATAGGCGAAAGGGAAAAGGTGGTGGAGCTCCAGGGGCGCCACACCTATAGGTGGCGCGACCAGGGGGACCCGCTCCACCCTATGGTGTGGCCCTCCTGTTGCCCGTCTTCGACTCCTCTTCGGTGTTCTGGATTCTTCCGGGGAAAATAGGAACTTCGGGCTTTGTGGGGTCTAATTCCGAGAATGTTTCCAGAACGACTTTTCTAAAACCCAAAACAGTAGAAAAAAGGGAACTGGCACTTGGCATCTTGTTAATAGGTTAGTCCCGGAAAACGTATAAAAATGCTATAAATAAGGGAGAAAAAAGTAGCAATTGACATAATATGATCATGGAGCATCGGAAATTATAGATACGTTGGAGACGTATCACCTATCATGATCGAGATTGATTTTATGTAATTCTATATGATGTGTTTGCTGGGATCCAATGAATATTGAACTTATGCCAAGTTGATTATAGTCTTTACTGCATATGTTATTTGTGACCTTGCATGCTATCCATTGCTAGTGGTTGCTCTGGCCAAGTAGTTGCTAGTGACTCCAAGAGGGAGTATTTATGCTTGATAGTGGGTTCATGCCTCCTCATTGCCTTGCTTGAGTGACAGAAACGTGAATATGGAGGATGTGATGTTGCCATTAGGGAGAAAACAACGGTGAGAGTGCCCGCGTGCATAATCATTGATTACATTACACACATTGTTTAATCCCGTTACCTGTTGCTTGCAACTTATTACCTAAGGGGGTTCAGATTATAACCTGAGGGTGGATTATTAGTCATAGATGCAGATGGATCTCGTTCTATGTATATTGTTGTAATCCCCGCACTAAATATCATAGTAGTCATCATGTTATAATGTGCACTACGGTGCAACCTCTATTTGTAAATTGCCCAGCTGTAATTTGGTCACCCAGCATGCTATCTTTTATGGAGAGACACCACTAGTGAACCTATGAACCCCGGTCCATTTTCCTACATTGTTAAAGAAATCACTGCTATTTCCTGCTTTCTTTACTTACTGCAAGCATACATCATTTTCCACACTATATGTCTAATCTTTGTTTTAGCAAGACCGGTGAGATTGACAACCTCACCGTACCATTGGGACAAAGTATTTTGGTTGTGTTGTGTGCAGGTTCCACGTTGTTGCTGACACCGGTGAAGCGCCAGCACCACCGTCAGTGGCATCAACCTTCCGAAGGTCCTCTTCCTCATACTGGATTGATAACCTTGGTTCTTAACTAAGGGGAATTTCCTACTGTTGTGCTCATCACACCCTCCTCTTGGGGTCTCCCTACGAGTGCATGATCTGCAGCATCACTGTTTTTGCCCCTGATTTATTAGTCAAAGCATAATTGTGTGAACAAAAGAGAAAGAGGGATGACCTTCTACCTAGATGCGTCCTTCATATGGGAGTCGCTCTTGTGAATCCAGTTGGCTTGTGACGTATTGTATTGTCTGTTTACCATTCGTTGACATAAGCATACACCTCTCTCAAAATGTTTTCAATACATCTGTTTAATAAAATAAAAAGCTCTAGCACATGAGTGATCCATGCTTCCCTCTGCGAAGGGCCTTTCTTTTACTTTTATGTTGAGTCTCCACCATATTCTTTGAGCACTTTCTTGAGAGCACAATGGTCATTCTTAATGTAATGTTTGTCCCAAAGCACGGTTGATTGTGGTATAATCTTGACACTTGTATCTTTGATATCTTTACTTTTAGTCTTCCCTTGAACTTCAGAGGTGCCCTGACATTTATGTTTTGCCCCACACATAAGGGCAAGCGAGATACCACTTTATTAGATCCTATTATGAATATTACAATCTTGCAAATAGTTATGCTTCATGTTGTTTATTATTAATATGTTGTTAACTTTTCATGGTTTGCATAGCTATTAAGTGACAGTATCTTGCATGTATCCTATCTTGAGCATAATTAAGTATTTGATCATATAGTGGGTATATTTACATCATATGGAACAAATGTGTTCGTAAAAGTCTTTTATCGTACTCAGTTGTCACTAAATTGCTTGAAGACAAGCAATAAGCTAAGCTTGGTGGAGTTGATACGTCCAAAACGTATCTCCTTTTCCGAACACTTTTCCTATTGTTTTCCTCTAAACTTGTGTGTTTTCAATGCAACTAACACGGACTAACGCTGTTTTCAGAAGAATTACTTTGGCGTCTCGTTTTTGTGCAGAAAAATCAACTTTCGGGAAATTGCCCAGAAAAGACCCCATTGGCCCTAAAACACCAGAAGACCCCGGGAGCGAGAAGGAGGCCAGGAGGGGGACCAGAGGGGGGCCACACCACCCCCTGGCGCCCCTCTAGGCCGCGCCACCAGGTGGTGTGGGCCACCCAGAGCCCCCCTCGGTCTCCCCTTTCACTAAAAATAGCCTTCAACCCTAAAACACGAGGGGGTTCGATAGTTTTCCAAAAATAAGTCCGTAGCTCCGCCGCCACCCCGAACCTCGATTCGGGGATCAAAAGTTCCTGCTCTGGCACCCTGCCGGGACGGGGAATTGCAGGAGATCATCGTCATCGTCATCACCAACGCCTCTCCATCGACCATCCATGTTTCCCCCATACATGTGTGAGTAATTCCGTCACTGTAAGCTGAAGGGGATGGTAGGGATTGGATGAGATCGTTCATGTAATAATATCGTGATTGTTAGGGCATAGTGCCTAGTATCTTCTATTAGTGCTATTGACATTGTTGCAACTTGTTATGCTTAATGCTTGCCACTTTGGGCCCGAGTGCCATGATCTCAGATATGAACATGTTATTGAATCACGATGATAATTATTGTTTCTTGATCATACCTGCAAGTTGTTTACTCATATTGTTGTCCGGAACCCGAGGCCCCGAAGTGACAGAAATTTGGACAACCGGAGGGGATGGCTGTGATGTGAGGATCACATGTGTTCACGGAGTGTTAATGCTTTGCTCCGGTGTTCTATTAAAATGAACACCTTAATTTCCAGTAGTTCCCTTGAGGCCCCGCTGAAAACAGGCTGGTAGGACAAAAGATGTTGTGCAAGTTCTCATTGTGAGCACGTATGACTATTTACGGAACACATGCCTATGGTTACTTAGTGCTTAGATGCTTTATCTTATTTATCTGCAATGCCCATGTCTTGATTATTTTATGAACTATCTTATCCATGCAACGCCCGTTCATCTATCCCTATGCCTACAGAATTTAATCCCGCTGTTTACTTCAAACACTACTGTTGCTGCTATTTTCATCTCACTGCTGCTATTATTTCAGTACTGCTGCTACTATAAACCTTTACTACTGATAAACCAATCCAAACAAAAGTACTTTCAGGTGCAGGTGAATTGATAACTCACTTATTAAGGCTCAGAAATGTTCTTTGGCTCCCCTTGTGTAGAATCAATAAATTTAGGTTTTACTTCCCTCGAAGACTGTTGCGATCCCCTATACTTGTGGGTCATCACATACTATTAAATAACCATGCCTTTTGGCCTGAAGAACGCTGATGCAACATACCAGCGTTGCATGCAAAGATGCTTTCACAGTCAAATTGGCAAAAACGTCCATGTTTACATGGATGATATTGGCGTTGTTTCCAAGGAAAAGGATACACTCCTTGAAGATCTACGAGAAACCTTCGATAACCTCCGCACTTATAAAATGAAGTTGAACCCATTAAAGTGCGTATTCCAGGTTCCCTCTGGAATGCTTCTGGGTTTTATCGTTTCTCACAGAGGAATAGAGGTAAACCCGGAAAAGATCAAGGCAATCTTGAACATCACAAGGCCTACATGTCTAAAAGATGTCCAAACACTGACGGGTTCCGCAGCCGCCGTTAGCACGTTTATAAGCCGGCTTGGTGACAAAAATCTGCCATTATACAAGTTGTTGAAAAAATCCGACAAAATTGAATGGACAGAAGAGGCGGACAAAGCATTAACCCAGTGGAAAGAAACCTTGATGAAAGCTACGATATTGGTATGCCCAGAAGATGAAGAACCCATGCTACTATATCTTACAGCAACTAACAGGGTTATTGGTGCAGTGATAATCGTGGAAAGACGAGCAAAGTATTCCAGATCAACATCTGGTGTATTACGTTAGTGAGGCATTCTCCGAGTCAAAACAAATGTATCCACATCATCAAAAGCTGGCATATGACGTATTTTTTGCATCTCGAAAACTCCGTCATTATTTCCAAGGACATTCCATAACAATGGTAAGCAAAAGCACCACTAGGGGATATTATAAACAATGCGGACTCAACAGGCAGAGTATCCAAATGGGGCATTGAACTTGTTGCGTTCAACATTAAGTACCAATCCCGGATGGCGATTAAATCCCACGTGTTGGCAGACTTTGTGGCTGAATGGACAGAAGCTATGGGAAACACACCAATGCCGGAGTCGAAATATTGGATCATGCATTTCGATGGATCCAATATGAAAGAAGAAGCTAGAGCTGGTGTAGTGCTTAAATATCCAAAAGGCGACATAATGGAATATGTATTACAAATACATTTCAACGCCAGCAACAGTGTGGCAGAATACGAAGCATTGCTTCATGGCTTGCATATTGCAAAGGAGATAGGTGTAAAACGTATACTTTGCTATGGTGAATCGGACTTGGTACAACATCAGTTGAACCAATCATGGGATGCTAAAAGCACCATCATGGCTGAATATCGGAGAATAGTTGACGAGTTTGCCATTTGCTTCCTGGGATTTGAGGTACATCGTGTTAAAAGGAAAAAAATTGGAACGCGGACACTCTAGCACGCATGGGCTCAGAAAGGGTGAAAAATCTACCACCTGGTGTGTTCGTCCAGAATTTGCATGAACCATCAATAAAAGGCGGAGATGTTGACTACCCCCTAGTTTCCGAGTCAATAGAAGTTTTGCTCGTTAATCCGGATTGGACAATTCCATACTTCAACTTCTTAGTTAATTAGAAGTTCCCGGATGGAGCAGACGAAGTCTTGCAAAGGCAGATACAACACCGATGCAAAGGATACACGGTAAACAATGGTTGCCTATCAAACACAGTATTATCGGACTTTTTCAGCGATGTATTTCGTCAGAAGAAGGACGAAAGATTCTGCAGGAAATCCATGCAGGAGATTGTGGACATCATGCTCAATCAAAAAGCATAGTTAAAAAAGCATTCCGTGTAGGGTTTTTCTGGCTCATAGCCAAGACAGATGTGGAGCACATAGTGAATACATGTGCAGGATGTCAGTATTAGGCCAGGCAGACCAATATGCCAGCTCAAGCACTCAAAACTATCCCCATAACATGGCCATTTGTGGTCTGGGGGCTAGATATGATGGGACCATTCAAAATAGCAAGAGGCGGACTTACACATCTACTCGTTGCAGTAGATAAGTATACCAAGTGGGTGGAAGCGAAACCCATGAAAAAACCTGACAGTGTGACTGCCAGAAATTTCATCTTTGACGTAGTCATGCGATACGGCGTTCCACATAGCATAATCACGGATAACCGGACAAATTTCTCAATTGGAGAGTTAGCAAAGTATTTCCTACAAACGGGAATTCTCCTAGATATCGCATTTGTGGCACACCCACAATCCAATGTCCAGGTTGAACGAATGAATAGTTCGATACTTCAAGGAATCCGCCCAAGACTCGAATCTCCTCTTCATAGAGCAGCTGGAGCATGGGTAGAAGAATTACCTTATGTGATTTAGAGTATTCGAACGACACCAAATAGATCAACAGGGTAAACGCCTTTTTCCTAGTTTATGGCGCAGAAGCAGTGCTTACTACAAACATCATCCATGATAGCCCAAGAGTGCAGGCGTACGATGACTCGGATGCCGAAAACGCACGACAGGACGCCGTCGATCTTTTAGAACAAGAACGAGAGCTTGTGGTACGAAGATCCGTCATTTATCAGCAAGTACTGCGACGATATCATAGACAGAAAATCAAACACCAATCTTTCAAAGAAGGTGATTTGGTGGTAAGATTGGTACAGGATATGAAGCACAAGTTAGCCCCAATCTGGGAGGGACCATATTTCATTAGCAAGGCTATGAAAAATGGGTCATATTACCTTTTAGATATTCGAGACACAGAAGACGATTCAAAAAATCCGAATCGCAAGAGAAAAAGAAAGATAGATGTAGAACTATGAGAGACAAAAAGGCCCTGGAGCATACTGCAGTTACGTCCCTTTTACACTTAGTTCAAATTCTATGTAAACATCATTGAGATCATGAAATGAATTTGTCGGAAATTCATGCATTTTTTTTTGTTTTGTACTTTCTGTCCAAGCATGTTTCCGTCTTATCTATTTCCTAATGATCTTTCACTTTAGCTTCAGTGTTAACCCGAATTGCGCCTGCATGCTCGAAGTTATAAAACTGAATGCTTTTTGGCCTAAGGAGCCTAAAAAAACCCAGATTGTGCCTGCGTGCCTGAGGTTCATACTTCTTAAATTCCTTATTATTCCTAAGTATTATCTGATTGTTTGTTGTGTTGGGTCACTGGATTTAGTAACTGCCAAGGTATAATCCATGGTTCCGAGTTTCGACTGATTGGTTTCTTAACCCGGTCACTTGGCATGAAGATTACATACTTTCGAGCCACTTTAACACTAAAAAAAGTTAAAGCATACAAACCAGAGAACTTAGAAGAAAGGGAATTGAAAACTCTGAAAAACTTGCAAAGTTAAAAAAAATTACTTCAAAAGGACATAAACTTGTTCATAAAGAAAATTAAGAATGCATTACAATTATGATTACATTGTAAGAATAGTAATGCATTCTATTTGGCTACAAGTTGTGCAGGATTAGGTGGCACCCACTAACTCCTTTTCGTCGTCCTTGTTGCTGTCGCTCGGATTCTCCAGAGTTGATGGAATTTCTTCCTCCGGGTAGAACGTAGAGATGGAAACCATCCGGGCTATCTTGGAGGCATGCCCCTTGATAGAGTCGAACATCTCTGCCCGCAGTGCTTCCATGTATCCTTGAGGAATACCGGTGGCAATGCGCTAGGATTTGGCGGTGGTATAGTGCATACACATAATCCCAAAGGCCATGTGCACACCACCACGGGCGGCAGACTTGAGCCAGGATTCGTGTTGGTTCGTAATTCTTGAATCGCCTCCGGAAGCTTGCTGGCTTCCGAGAACTCGCCAGCTTTGTCTGGAATGCACTTGTTGATAAGTAGCATTCGGGATTCGTCAGCTCGGTGACGAATGATCCGAAAGCCCGGATTCGGTCAATCCGAGAGATCAAAGGGTTCCCTTCTGTTAAAGAAAATCAAAAAAATGATCATACAAAAACAGAAGGAGGAAAAGTATGCATTATACACAATGAATAAAAACTTGGTAAAAGTAAGAAAACTTACCAAGGATAATATCCATTTCAGCACCTTCCTCAAGGCGCTGGTCAAGGGCAGTCTCCAAATCCTGGATTGTCTTCCGATCTCTCTTGGCTTGTAGAGAAGCGCGACACTCAGATAATCCGAGAGCTAGCTGGCTCGCCTCTTGATCTTTCTGAAGCTTTACAGTCATTTTGTAAAGCGCCGAATTTTCTTTCTGGAGGGTTTCAGCATTGCCAGCATCCTCAACAATTTGCTTGGCCTTAGCCAAAGAAGCTCGAAGAAAAAGAGGAGAAAGATCAAAACTCAGAAAAATCCTTAGAAAAATTTCAGAATCAAGATCAGGGAAAAGGAGAAAGAATACTCACAAGAGGCCTCCTTCAAATGCTTCTGAACTTTGAAAAGTTTTGAGTCCTTCTCACTAAGAATACTAAGAAGAGTTCTCACTTCTTGGTTCTTAATGGTTAGCTTCTCGAAAACTTCCGCATTGATGTTTTAGGAAATTTGCTAAAAAAAACATACAAAGGAAAAGATTGTGTAAGCAAAAATAAGCATGCAAAAGAGAAAAGCTTTAAGGCAAAAACACAATGAATGGTTTTGATTTAATACTTGGGGGCTAGAGATATTTACCTGGATCATTCTTTGCAAACCATTGAGATTCTCGGAGAATTCCTTGGTGTATTCCACGAAGGTAATCCCCATGTGGTGAATCCCATCTTGGATGACCTGGCGAGGTGAGAACACATAATTATTCCGTACGATTAGTCCGCCTTTTGGCCAAGGGTGAATCAAAGGGGCTCAGGCAAAGAAATTTTTCGCCCACGGTTATATCCATGTTCGTCAAAGCAGGCTTCTTGTTTTACCTTGAACTTATCGTCAAAAGTCAGCATGGTTTCCGCCTCGGCAGGGTTTGAAGGTCCGCCTTGTTCTGGTTCCACCCTTTCCCGCCCATCTGTGTCGGATGCAATAGGCTGGCTGGACTGCAAGGGATACTCCTTCCGATCAAACACGTTTTCCTCTCCATCTGCTACTGGAGTGTCTGGAGGTGCTGCAGGGAAGGATTTGGCCCCCTAAGAGCGACGGATTTGAGCTTCTTACTTCCTTTTCCTTTCAAAGGGACAGGAGCAAGGCTAGAAAAGAGAAAATAATGAAAATCCGAGATTTCGAATCCGAGAAAAAAGTTACATAAGAAAAGGCATACAAGTAAGAAATCTTGGGTTTTACCTGGAAGTAGCGACGGGTACACCGTCAAGATCGATAACTTCTTGGCTGGAAGATACCTTATTGCGCTTCCGCCCTCCAGCTGATTGAAAGCGGGCTTTTAGCGCCGCTAGCTCATCGTCGGTAGCGAGATCCTTCTCTGGAAGATCAAGAAGCTATAAAAAACAATAGTTCGGATTAGTATCAAAATAAACATCTGAGGAAAAGCAAAGTTCGAACAAGTACCCAAAAGACATATCTTGGGAACCTTGTTCCCTTCATTGTACATTTGTAGGCTTTCCTCGTATTGGTCACGAGTAGCCACAAGCTAGTTAACATGCTTCTTGAATTCCTTCTTCGACAAAGCAGACTTTGTCGTCCTCAACGAATCCTCGGTCTCGAGTATTTGCAGAGAAGCCGGCCGCCACAATGAGCAAGAGGCTGAATCCGCCTTCCGAGCCATCATAGAACTGTGTCCATGCCAGTCAGAGGAGGATTCAAGGAGACGAGTTTGGCGATTCTACGTTTGGTTCCCATAAGGTCTAGAGGCAGAACCTGGACCTCCTCCAACGCCCAATTTTCTTGGGGCGTGGCCTCAGAATTGATGAAAGCCAAAATTCATGTATCCTTTCCAGGATAGGGAACATACGAATGGTAGAAAAACGAGCCCGTCTAGAATTTGACTGACTCGTAAGTCTTGATTTTGGGAAACCATTCTTCTCTATTCCTACGGAGGTTAAAAGATATGGTCTCGCAAATCGGGAGAACACCCTCGGTGGTGTTGTGTTTCACATTGAAACAATACTGAAAAAAGTCTAGGCCAGGTTCTATCCCTAAGTAACCCTCGAAGAGGGCCTGGAATCCGGCTATATACAAAATGGAGTTTGGTGGAAGGTTGTGGGGCTGGATGTTGTAATGATTGAGGACTTGAAGGAAAAATGTGGATGGCGGAAAACCCATACCTATGTTGCTATGAGAAGCCAAAACCACACATTCTCCGGCTTTTGGTGAAGGCTCGGTGTCATCCTCCTCTAGCCGCCACTTATCCTTCACTATGAACTTGTCCTTCTCCGTGGCTTGGAGAAGAGCTGGGCCACATTGCAGTGGCTCCAATTTCCGGCGTCTCCCTCGTCGTCCTCCTCGCCTCAGGCGGTGACGACGGCCATGGTCTCGCCGTCGCGAATGGAAGCATCTCCCTCCTTGATGTCGGGAAAAAAGAAGGAGGAACTAGAGTGCCTGATGGCGGCGGCATGGATCCGGCGGCGGAGGTTAGGTTCCCGCCCGTCGGTGCGCTCGAAGAAGCCTTCGCCGCGTGCATATAGAAGCACGGGGAAGCTCCAACAATGGGGTCGAGATCCCCGATGAGATCCTCGATGGTGGTGTAGACGTTCGTGGACTCGGATGCACGGTGAGGGCTTTCGGTGTCCAGTTGCAGGCGGCACGGCTGGGAGTGAGAACCACCGATGGTTTCTCTGGTGAGGGCTCGGGTTTGCGTTTTCTCTTTTGCTTAGGCTCGAGGAACTGGGAGCGACAGTGCTCTGGTGCTCAAGTGGCTCGAGGAGGAAGAGGAAGCGGAAGGTTAGCCGGAGACCCCGAGGTGGCTATTTATAGCCCGGATACGTGGAAATTAGCTCCAACGGCTCTTTTAGCCGTTGGATGATTGACGCGTGTAACGCCTGAAAATACGGGAAATGAGGGGGCAGTGTGATTATTGCTATCTCCTCGTTTCTCGCGCGAGAATCTGTGAGAGATAAGGGTTCAAGCTTTTTTTACTGGCCCTTGATTATCGTGACGTAAGCAAGATTTCATCGCTTGCGTCACTATTTCCTTTTGCACGAAGATTCGTGGAAGAAATGTTGGATTTTGGTAAATCCGAGTTTGGCATTGAAGAACTCTGATAAAAGAAGAATCAAGACAAAACGCCAACACTTCTAGAAAAGATTACAAATCCACAAGGAACGGCAGAATGAAGTCTGAATCCTTCTTGGGGGCTACTGTCGGATATATGCCAATTAGGGGTATATCCGGCATTGGCCTAAGGCCGGATTACTAGGGTGGCCCACAGGCAATGGAACATGGTCCATTGGGCGGCCCAGTAAGCTGACGCGTAGGAACCGGATTATAGAAGAATCCGGACCACGAACCAAAGTGGTGCGGCTTGGAGGAGAAGACGGATTCCTTACTTTCCAAGTTAGATACTTTCCGTAGTCTTCTAGGTTTCCTTTTTGTAAGTCCTAATCCGTCTGTCTATATAAATCCGGACGGGAGCAAGAACAGACAGAAAATAGCTAGAAGCCAACTCGCCGAGAAGTTCATCCTCGCCGAGTTTGCGAAACCATACTTTGTATACTTCAGGCTTCAGCCCTGATTTAGTGAGATTGCAGGAGTAGGAGCACCGCCTAGTTGTGTCGTACCGAACCTGGGTAAACTCGGTGTTCTCGTGTATAGTACTTCCACGTCCCCCGCGGTTCTACCAGTAGGCTTATGGCACCCCCGTCAATGAACCTTACTATAAAGTATTGACACATATTTTAGCATCTCTTCGTTGAACTAGTGTACCTATACAGCTGACAATTGTATTAGGTGTGTTGACGACGCAAGAGAATCTGCCTTTTGTTTCTATTATCTTGTGTTAAGTGCTTCTTAGGTGTGGCTGAATTGACAACTCGGCTGCTAAGGCTTATAGGTATTCTTTGGCTCCCCTTATGTTGAATCAATAAATTGGGTTATACTTACCCTCAAAGACTATCATGACCCCCTATAGTTGTGGGTTATCAACTCATTACCAACGGGTGGAAGAGGCATATCGCCAGGCCCACGAAGCAGTAGAGTTACTGGGACATATATTGAGATCTTTCGATCCTAATTCTAAAATATGTGCATTAGAATATTGTTCAATACCGTGAGCATATATTTTTTTTGTCTATAACTCTTATGGAACATATCCGATATCTAAATAAAACCTATTATTTTATTGTCTATGTTGGAACATAACATCTGTACTTACATGTTCCATCATATATCTAGAAGATTCAACATGAGAAGTGCTCCTCACCTTTTTTGAATTACTTTTGCACGGAATTCAAATCTAACCAAATGGTTGTGATCAGAAGTTCTATTCCACCCGCTTTCATCGATGGAAGGTTATTTTCGTCCATATGGGTTTGGTCCAGACCCATCCACACCCCAACCCGTAGAGATGAAGGCTATCCAAGTTACACACTTTGCTCGGACAATCTAGGCATGATTAAGTAGTCAAATAATTTTGTCTCTTTCGTGTATCCATCAGAAGAAGACCTTTTCGTGTGTTCATGATGGTTTAGTTCACTCTAATCTTCAGCATACAAGATGAAGTATACATTTTTTTTTGCAAAGATGAAACCACATCATAATCTCACTGGCACCGAGACGATCCCTTTGATGCATCCCAACCCAAGAGTACTACGACCCAAGACACACTCGTGGGTCAAATTAAAAGATCTTGAGCCAAGGCGAGACAATATACGGTGATTTCATTCTTATACTCAAGAGCATGCCAAGGATGGACTAGAGGATGGGTGAGAAGATGAAGAGAAACAACAAGAAGCGAACAAGACCCATATTGTCGGACTATCTTGGGGAAACCGTTATGTTGTCCGCACTTGTGTACATTGCAGAATTAAAAAAATCACTACATAACTGTCAAGAACACTATGGAGATAACAACGCATGCCCATACATGCAATGATCTAATACCACAACTCACCGACAGCGAAAGAATGATGTAGTTCTAGTAGATTCTGAACAATCATAGATCCTCACAGCTAAGCCTAGTTGAAAGGATGTTGCTAAGCTTCCCGCGTCAAGGATCACACATGTAATCCCTCTTACAGTGTGTGATGACCCACAAGTATAGGGGTGTATCGTAGAACTTTAGATAAATAAGAGTGTCGAACCCAACAAGGAGTAGATGGTGTTGACAAGTAGGTTGGATAGAGAATTCATTGTAAACACTAACAAACAGGTTTTTGGTTGTTTTTGATATAGTAGATAAATAAAGTGTGAATAAATAAAAGACAGTAAATATAATTGCAGCTAGTGGCCCAATCCTTTTAAGAGCAAAGGACAAGACGATTGTTCTACTTATGATTACCAAACGTTCTCGAGGACACATGGGAATTTCGCAAGTGCTTTCGTTTCATAGTGGTTGATTAATATTTATTGTTTTGATAGGTGTTGTGTGGGTGAACCTATGCTAATGCACCGCCCAACTAGGACTAATACATACTTGTGATTAAACCCCTTGCAAGCATCCGCAACTACAAGAAAGTAATTAAGATAAATCTAACCACATCCTTAAACTCTGGGATCCTACACTCCCTCGTGCATCGGTTTCCTAACAGGGGTTTAGGTTTCTGTCACTCCGGCAACCTACAATTAGTAGCCAAATACACAGTGCATCCTCTTAGGCCCATGAAGGTGAAGTATCATGTAGTCGACGTTCACATGACACCACTAGAAGAATAACACCACAACTTAAATATCAAACCACTAGATATTACTTCAACATAATTCCACTAGTAACATATTGAATTCTCCCATGTCCTCAAGAACTAAATGAAATACTCACAAGACATCATATGGATCATATACAGAGGTGATATAATGATGAACAAAAATCTGGTCATAAAGTGTAAACACCGACAAATCTCACAAGCATCAACTACTAACAAGCACATCGGTAGAGACATCTAGTGAAGAACAACGGTATAGAACCCTAATTGTTACAGCGGGATGGAGATGGATGGTGAGGGTGATGGTGCTGATGATGACGAATATGACGATGACGATCTTGATGATGCCCGGAGCAATGACGAAGACGATAGCAATGTCTTCCCCTCTCCGGGGAGGAGTTTCCCCGACGGATTTCTCCCTGCCGGAGAGATTTTCTCTCTCTCTGTTGTTTTCCACCCCGAGTAGGCGGTGGAATATTTCCTTGATGGTTCCCTGTGTCTTAGGGTTCCCTGGGGGTCAAGTACGCGAAAGGAGGTGGCCAGAGGTGGGCCAGGGTGGCCACACCACCTGTCGTGGGATAACACGGCAGACGTTACCGGGGGTAACTTATCTTGGGGCAATTCGACTCTGGTGTTTGGGAGAGGGTTTAGCTCAAGGGAAGACATGATGATACGAGATCTGGTAGCCGGCAATCAAGTCGCCGAGTCTCCGATCTAGATATATTAATTCAACTCTCGTGTTACACTGGATACTCGATACCTAGCGATATTGCTCGAACTCTTGGATCTCTCCCTGTCTAACCCTAGGGGCCGGCTTATATAATATCCGGACCCCCTGGCCTACTCCCCAAGGCGTACTCTGAATCCTACCCGGACACTGCTTATAAACCCTAAACTTCCTTATCGTAACCCACAATCCGGGTTACGAGGCCTACGTTCCTGGGCCTTCTAGAAACTCCTTTATCTTAAGCCGGGTCTTGCGCAGCGTCCTTTGGGCCGAGTTACTCCTTGGCGTTGGCCTACCGGGTTATCATCCCTCCATCAGTAGTCCCCAGAATAGCTTGGGCTTCATGAGATCCTCCTTGAAGCGCATGTTATTCCCTGCAAAAATAACAAACACACAAGTTCATAGAGGCCGGGTTAGGTTGCTTTTATAAACAGCTAGGCCTAACTCCATGGTGGCCATATAGTAACCCGGCTTTCTCCAAGTCCAGTGTTTACTTTTCTGGGTCAACGCCCCTGATGCAAACGCCAAAGATCCGGCTCACTTTACTTGTTTAATTAGTCCAGGTATCACGGAGAAGATTTGTTTCTTATCCATTCCGAATATCTCGTCCAGCACTTAAAGCATATCTCAGAAAATCCGGGCGGGTATCCCTTATCCCGAAATTTCCGGTTCCCGCCCGTGGGACTAGGTTTATCCGCCCGTACCTTATAAATAGGTACCCAGGGGATAACCTAAACCCCAACGATCCATTCCAACTCCTTCTTCCTCCCCATCTCTCGCGCTTGCGCAACACCACCACGGGAACCTCGAGCTCACCGCCGGAGCAAAGCCGCCGCCGGCTACGTTCGTCCTCGAACCGTTCCGCGCCACCGCCAAGCTCCGCCGCTGCGCCCTCATCTTGCCCGCCGGGAATCGCAAAGGGACATTCAGATTGCGCCATCTGCCGCCGTCGTGCTCTACTCCAATCTCTTCCGGTAAGCTTCTTGCTCCCATTGAATTAGCCTCACAATTTATCGATGCGCTCTAGATTGGATCTAGGTCAACCGCGGGCTATTTCTTGCCCCGCGCCGGATTAGGTCGCTTAGACTCATACTAGTTCATCCAATGGCTTGAATATAGGCTCCACTTCATTCTCCTATTGCTTGTAGTCACTAATTTCACCACGAATTTGAAAATGAAATTTCCAATCTAGGCTCGGGCCGCCCAAATTTTCCGCAACTGCCCTTGATACCCGGAAAGTCTGTTTCTTCCGGTTCATTTACTTGCAGTAGATACATGGGCAATCAACCTTCTTCCGCAAACGATCATCAATACGTAAGTCCCCCATAGTTTCTGTACTGATACTCGATACCCGGATAACCTGTAATTTTCACCCCGTCCAGTGATACCCGGATAATTCATAGTCCTCATGCCTTCTTTTGATACTGCTTGCATATATCCGGATAACCCATGACTTCCGAGTCTTATGTCTTGCACCTTTTTGTCTTTCGCTTTGTAGACTGAACCCATGGCTCCAAAGAAGAAAGGGAAGCAGCAAGCCAAGACAAGGACGACCCAATCAATATCCGCGAACTGGGCGCGATCAACAGTCACCAAGGCCAAGCTGGAAGAGTTGGCCGAGTTAGGGGTCCTCCCCCCTCAGGAAGATATCCATTGGAGAGCGCCGGGTAATGAGACCCAGCCTACACCTGCTGCCGGTGAGGTAATCTGCTTCATTGAACATGTGACCCGGGGGTTTCGCCCTCCGGGTCACCCTTTTTTCCGCGAGGTCTTGAGCCACTATGGCCTCCGGGTGTTCGACATAGGGCCTAACTCTATGTTGAACATAACCCATTTTATCGTCCTTTCCGAGTCATATTTGTGCATTCCGCCAGATTTGGCTCTCTTCATTGAACTCTTCCAGTGCAAACCGTGCCGCGAAAGCGGCGACGGGGCACTTCTTGCTTGCGGCGGGGTTTCCATCCAGCGCCGTAATAATTCCCCAATGCCGACTCTTAACCTGAATTCTCACGTTAAGCATTGGCAACTTTCCTTCTTTTACTGCCGAGACACCTCTCCACCCGGCGAAAGGAGACTGCCAGGTTACTCGGAGGGCCTTCTAGATATTTCCGAATCTTTCAACGCCTTTGCCCCTGAGTCGGACAGGGAGGCCATCCAACCGCTCCTCTCAAAAATAGCCGCCCTTTCCGCCCAAGGTCTCCTTGGGCTCAACCTAGTCAAAACTTGGGTGAACTTTCGTATACAACCCAATTCCATCCGCCCAAAACTGATGTGCGAGTATTCGGGGCACTCTACGGATTCCCTCCGATACTCTTCCAAGAACTACCCGGCCGGTGATACCAACAAGACCATCAAGAGCTTCTTGACGGAGAAATTGGAGGTAATCCGGAACATAGCCGGGTTGGAACCATTTACTCGCGAGAACCCAGCTCCTGAGGTAAAATCCGGTTCTCATATTTTTACCTTCACACCTTTCTCTCGATACAACTACTAATCCTTACCCTCGTGCCTTTGTCTTAGGCTGATAACGTCTTTTGGAACATCAAAACGCCCCCTAACTCCGAGAGTCCAGAGGAGGAAGAGGACGTAGTCAACTCGGAGGAAGGTACATTCCGGGTCTCACTTAGATTCTGCAAGCTCATTGCTGTTTATTCTCTGTTTTTCCGACAATATACCTTGACAACTTTCAGAGCCAGAGGACAAGGACGAAGAAGAAGAAGAAGAACCGGAAGGCAAGGTGGAAACAGCAAGCGATGAAGATGAAGCTGAGCCGACAGTTAAGGTCGGAGCAAAGAGGAAACCCCGAGGGGTCGTCTTTAAGGTGCCATACCGTTCCCTTGCTTCTAAACCGTACTCCTTTGCTAACATGTGCGAGCTAAACCGAGAGTTGTCTAACTGGCCGTACTTGAAGGATCCGCCCGTGACCAAGCGCAGAATGACCCGGAACTTTCCGGGTGAATCCGCACTTAATCCGGGTATTCCATCGTCCCCTCCTCGATGCGCTGGTATCTTTCAATCCTTTCCCAAATATCGAATTCTTTTTCTTTTCGAATCATCCTTTAATAGGGCAGTTCCATGCCTATTACCCGATAGTCTCACATGCACGCGAGGAGGAAGAAGCCGCCGTCTTGGGCACGGGAGGAGGCGCACCGAGCCCCGACATCCGGACGACTGGGGTACCTTCCCCTGCCAAGGAGAAAACCTCCACTCCGAGTTATCAAGACCCCGGGTCTTCCAACTCGGGCAACCATTCCTTCGACCAAATGATGAGCGCCCTCCTCGCCATGAAGGCCTCAGAGAGCAGCATGTTAGAGCGTATGGCCATGGAGCATCAGGTACGTTAGTTGATATCTCATAGTGTCCACCTAGTCCCCAAGTTCCGAGTCTAACTTGTCAAAGTTACACTCGGTACTTCTTGCAATACTCGGCTGATTGCGATATCCGACTAATGTTTAACCTCCCCCTTTTTTTTTAGGCGCAGGCGTCTCGGTCCGAGGAAATTTTGGCCAAGACCAAGAAACTCCTGGACACCGAGGTAAAGCTAAGAGAAGCACTTGAGTCCGAGGTGGCAGCCTTGGAGAAGGATGTCACGAAATACAAAGAGAAATACACCACTGCTCATGCTGCACTGAAGAAGCTGTCAGCTCAAGTTGCCGACACTTATCGTGTCCTCGTTGGTGAGATTTCGCTAGCTACTGGTTCGTGTCTTGGTTTCTTGTTTTCTTGATACATGATACCCGGGATACTTTGATGTAACCTTTGTTGTTCATAATGCAGCTTCCAACCTTGCGCCTTCAGAAGAAGATGATATCGAAAAGGTAAAGAGACTGAAGAATGTCCTCCGGAGGTTCTGTGCCGGTACCAAGTGGATACTAGACGCCATTAAGTGGCCGACTGAACTCTATCCGGGTATGGAGACCCTAATCCATGCATGTTCTACTGTCCCTGCATGGATTGAGCTCTGGAAACGCTCAGCATGCCGGGTTGGGATGACCCGGGGACTTATGCTGGCGAAAGCTTATTTTCCTAAGCTTGAGCCGGCGACGGTGGTGGCCGGATTTCCAGAATTCAAGGCAGATGGCTCGAGATTTTCCCCCAAGGATTTCAAAGCCGTACAATCCGAGGTACGTCACTCGGCAACTGCTCTTGCCGACAGTATGGACTTGAGTAGGTTTATGTCTCCATACGATGCTAAGGACAAAGATGTGAAGGAAGATACGCCCGTGCCCTTCGACATTTTAGAAAAGTGGAATGCTGACTCGGCCAGGAGGAGGGAGGAAGCTGCAAAGAGGGAAGCCGAATTGCAATCAGCACCAACTTCCTCTACGCCAGCTGTCCGTCCACCTGTTCGTCCTGATGCTGAAAAACCGGATGATGATGCTGGGAACTCTTCTAAGAAGCAAACCCGAGAACAAGACCCGGAGGGCAAGGGTAAGGATGTGGACCCGACTCAGGAGGCCGAGTAAATTATTACCTAATGCCATCCTAATACCTTGTTCGCTCGATGCCCTTGTAAAGATAGATATTCTTTTGATAGTGCAGATGTGCACTTTTGATACTATCATCGCATCATGTAAATACATTATGAAGCTTTAATAGCTTTCTTGGCCCTTCCGGCCTTTGGATGAATTTGATATCTATCTGCCTTTGAGCTTATTTACTCTTGATGCTCCGACTTTCTTTATGGTTCCTTTTGTGAGACTCGGTTTCCGGGTCTCGTGGGTTTTGACGGGTGAACTTTTTTCTAAGTCCCCAAGTCCCCAAGACTCGGATTTTTGGGTTTTTGTGCTTAATAGCTAGATAACTTGCCTCTTTTTTTCCAAAATCCCCAGTCCCCAAGGCCCGAAATTCCGAGTCTAGGGATGTGAGATCTTACAAAGGAAACAAGTTATCCCTACTAAGCCCGAAACCTAGAGCCGTTTCACATAGGTTTTGAAGTTATGCTTAATAAACTTTGAGTTTCCGGCTATTAACCTTGTACTCTACATAACTTGTGGTTTAGATGACCCTTTTGGCTCTCTTGTACTGTAAGCCGGCTTTCGCGTGGATACCATGTTGTTACATCTGTACGAAAACAGGGTCAGGCAAGTCCCATTGGGCATCATGGCTGATTGTAATCGTAAGCGAGCAAATCATGCCACTTTAGTGCGAGTCACATCGAGCTTAAGTAAGAAAAGTCAAGAAATTTGGCTCCTTTGTCCGGTTATAAGATTGCAGCCGTACTCGTTTGCGAGTAATCGGCCCTTATAACTCATAGGCATCATGGCCGGGTCTTTGAGTTTGTAACTGTGCTATTCAAGCAATCAGCCCCCAAGACCTAAATACATGCAACACACTAAAGAAACTAATGCACTAAGAAAACAATAAATAATACTTACCTGGAATAAAAGTAAAAAAACATAACAGAAAAATAAAACTTGATAAAACATGTAAAAAAGATATATTGCTTAACCATCTCTTTATTGATATGAGAAAGTTAGGTCAGCAAGCCGCCTCATTAAAAACCCTCCAGTCCCCTTAGGTACCTTGGATAGGAAAAGAGTGCGTCTGAAACCTGCTGCCTGTTACATCGTGTAATTCCACTTGTGAGTCTGGTCTATACTAGGTATAGTAGGGACGCAGCTGAGCTACGTTCCATGGTCTTTCTCTCTCTTGCATAGATGAAGTGGTATGAGCGGTGTCGTTAACCGTAGCCGACTCTTCCTTTGCATCTATCAAGTAATACGATCCATTGTGCAGATTCCGGCTTATGATAAACGGTCCTTCCCATGGTGGTGATAACTTATGTTTTCCTTCCTTTGACTGTACCAGGCGCAGAACCAGGTCTCCTTCCTGGAAGACCCGGGTTTTCACGCGCCGGCTATGATATCTCCGCAAATCCTGCTGATATATGGCTGATCTCTCCAGTGCTTGTTCCCTTTGTTCTTCTAGCATATCCACGGCGTCCTGCCGAGTCTTCTCATTCTCCGCCTCGACGTAAGCCGACACTCGAGGCGAGTCATGGATGATATCACTCGGAAACACCGCCTCTGCACCATAAACCATGAAAAACGGTGTCATCTGAGTGGATCTGTTAGGCGTTGTGTTGATACCCCAAACCACTGCGGGTAATTCTTCGACCCATGCGCAGCTCTCTGATACACGGAACTCGCAATCGTGGCTTTAATCCACGAAGCAACTCTTGATTTGCCCTCTCCACTTGTCCATTAGCCTGTGGATGGGCCACTAAAGCTATGTCAAGCCGGATTCCATTGTTACCACAAAATTTCTCCATCTCGCCAAGGGACATATTGGTTCCATTGTCAGTAATTATGCTATGGGGATACCCGAACCGATAGATAATCCTTTTCAGGAACTTGACTGCTGTAATTGCTTCACAGTTGGTAACTGGCATAACCTCAACCCACTTGGAAAACTTGTCAACGGCCACCAGTAGGTGCGTCTTTTTGCAAGGTGACATGTGAAAGGGGCCAACCATATCCATACCCCAAACAGCAAACGGCCAAGTTAACGGGATAGTCCGTAGTTCCATAGCCGGCACATGGGTTTGGCGAGCGTACCTTTGACATCCGTCACACCTTGCCACCAAGCGCTCCGCGTCTTCATGGATTTCCTTGAGGATCTGTCGGCCTTCTTCTGGTGCTACACAGCGCAAAAAGACTCCTGCTGCACTTCTCTAGTATAACTCTCCGTTGATGATAGAATATCCTTTTGCTCGCCTCAGAATTTGTCTTGCTAATACTTCCTGCTGTGGTAACTCGCCCCGTGATAGGTAGGCCAAGAACGGCTCTGTCCACTCGGGAACAACACGTACTGCAGCCACGAGCTCCAAATCCGGGTCTTGATTTGCCAGTTCTCCCTCAGACTCGGTTTTAACTGATGGTCGCCATAGTTCATCCAGGAAAACATTAGGTGGAACCGGCTCTCTGCGCGAGCCGAGTCTGGCGAGTGCATCTGCTGCCTCGTTTTTTCTTCTATCTATGTGCTCCACCTCGTACCCGGAGAAACACCCGGCAACTCTATCAACCTCTCTGCGGTATGCTGCCATAGTTGCATCTTTTCTATCCCAAGTTCCTGAGACCTGCTGTACCACAAGGTCCGAATCACCAAAGCATTGTATCCTCTTAATATTCATCTCCTTTGCTACCTTTAAGCCGTGCAATAAGGCCTTATACTCGGCAACGTTGTTGGAACAATCAAAGTGAATCTGCAGCACGTAGCTCAACTTGTCTCCTTTGGGTGATGTTAGCACCACTCCAGCTCCTGACCCTTCGTATTGCTTGGAGCCATCGAAGTGCATGATCCAAGACTCGGAGTTTGGAGCCATGGTAGGCATGCCTGTGTGTGTCCAATCATTAATAAAATCGACTAGAGCTTGAGATTTAATTGCTGACCTTGGCTCATAGTTGATGTGATAATCCCCCATCTCGATCGCCCACTTGGCTATTCTACCTGTTGCATCCGAGTTTCTGATGATATCCGACATTGGTATAGAACTCACCACTGTTATGGGGTGTTCCTGAAGATATGGCTTCAACTTCCGGCTGGCCATGAAGACCCCGAAAACCAGCTTTTGCCAATGTGGATAACGCTGTTTTGCCTCTGATAGTACCTCACTGACGTAGTAAACCGGCCTCTGGACCGGGTATTCTTTTCCATCTTCTTTTCGCTCGACAACAACCACGGCGCTAACCGCCCGGGGCCCTGCTGCAACGTATAGTAACATAGGCTCTTTAGGACCCGGAGCTGCTAGGACTGGTGCCTCAGATAGCTGCTTTTTAGTGCCTCGAACGCCTCGTCCGACTCTTGATCCCATACGAATTTATCAGATTTTTTCAGGAGCCGGTACAAGGGTATTGCCTTTTCTCCGAGTCTGGATATAAACCGGCTGAGCGCTGCTACGCACCCTGTGAGCTTCTGAACATGTTTCAAATTTTCCGGCTTTTTCAGACTCTGGATAGCTTTGATTTTGTCCGGGTTTGCTTCAATTCCTCTCTCAGAAACGATAAAGCCGAGTAATTTCCCGGCTGGAACTCCAAAAACACACTTTGTCGAGTTGAGTTTCATCTGATACCTTCTCAAGTTCTTGAATGTTTCCTTTAGATCATCGATAAATGTCTCCGCTTTTCTGGTCTTGATCACCACATCGTCTACGTAAGCATGGACGTTGCGTCCAATTTGGTCCTCGAAGCACTTCTGAATACACCGTTGATAGGTTGCGCCAGCGTTCTTTAATCCGAATGTCATGGTTTTGTAACAAAAGGCCCCAAAAGGGGTTATGACTGATGTTTTCTCCCAATCCTCCTTCTTGAGCTTGATTTCATGATACCCGGAATATGCATCCAGGAAACATAATAGGTCGCTTCCAGCTACTGCGTCTATGATCTGATCTATCCTTGGTAGAGCAAACGGATCCTTTGGGCAATGGTTGTTGAGACTCGTGTAATCAATGCACATCCTCCACTCATTGGTCTTTTTCATCACGAGAACCGGATTTGCTAACCAGTCCGGGTGAAACACTTCCATGATAAAGCCGGCTGTCAGCAGCCGAGCGATTTCTTCCCCTATAGCTTTCCTTCTTTCCTCATTCATCTTTCTCAAGCCCTGCTTCACGGGTCTGGACTTGGGATCGACGTGCAAACTGTGCTCTGCCAACTCTGTGGGGATACCCGGCATATCACTAGGCGTCCAAGCGAACACATCCTGATTTGAACGAATGAACTCCACAAGTGCTTTCTCCTGCTCGCTGTCCAAGTTAGATCCTATAGCAAATTGCTTAGAGGGATCACCCTCGACAAAAGCTACCATCTTGGTGTCCTGTGCTGCCTTGAATTTTGCTCTCTCATCTTCAGTATTTGGTCTTTTTAACGTTGTTCTGTCATCCGGGTCTACTTGAGACCGGTAATACTTGAGTTCCTCTTTTCTGCAAGCTTGCTCCGCCATGGCTGCATCTCCTTCATCGCACTCAGCTGCTATATCCCGGCTCCCGTGTATGGTGATGGTCTGCTTGGGCCCCGGGATTTTTAGTTGTAGATACACATAACACGGCCTGGCCATGAACTTGGCATAAGCCGGCCTTCCGAATAGCGCGTGATAAGGACTGGCGCAACTTAACCACCTCGAAAGTAAGCCACTCGACTCGATAATTATCCTTTGATTCGCCAAAAGCTACCTCCAATGTGATCTTTCCCTCGGGGCACGCTGAGTGACCCGGCACAATCCCGTGAAAAACCGTTGAACTCTTCTGTAGCTGAGACTCCTTGAGACCCATGCGTAGAAAGGTTTCCCAATACAAGATATTGATGCTACTTCCACCGTCCATTAGGACCTTTTTCAGCTCATAACCATTAACCTGTGGTGCCACCACTAATGCTAAGACTCCCGGATGTTCTATCCTTTCCGGGTGATCTCTTCTGCTCCATGTTACGTCCTGCTCTGACCATCTCAGGTATCTCGGAACAGCCGAAGAAACCGAGTTTACTGCTTGTTTCAGTATCTTTTTATCCTTGTTAGAAATTCCTGTGGTATGCACGTGATATTGTCCCAATTGCTTGGGGTTAGCTTGGAAACCTCCAGCTCCCCCTTGGTTGTTACCCGGATTTCCGCCTGCCGGGTTACCGGCTGGGGGTGGGCCGTTGCCCGGGTTTCCACCCGGACCCGGTGCTCCTCCCCGACCTGCACCTCGCATGGCCTTGTTTATCTCCTCATTCTTCCATCTCTGTAGGTCCGCGCACTGCTCCAATGAGTGGTTAGCCGGCCTACCGTTCCTGCTGTGCTGTGGACACGCCATTCTGAAGATATCCCAATTGTTACCCGGCCTCGGTGGCCCTTGATAATTTCCTCCATTGTGGTTTCCAGTATTGAAATTTCCTTCTGCCCTAGGTCTCGAAGACCCGGCTTCTGTGCTAGCGAAAAACTCGGAGCCTCCCTCAAACGGGCGCTTGTTCTGGTTGTTCCCATTGTTACCCGGCGCTGATCCATTGCCGGTTCTTCCACTATTATTTGTATTTGCTTTTGCTTTCTTGTCATCGACATCCTCTCTGTAGTATCCGTTGTAGCGTGTTTGTTGCATGCATCCATTAGCTCTCCCATCGTAACCTCTGAAGCATTTCGACTAGATTTCATACGAGTTAACTTTTGCACTAAAGGTATGTACTTGCACGTCTTCGCCATAGCTTGTAGCGCATCTTTGGGCTAAATATCCGTAGATGAGTGAAGTATCTCCATAACCCGGCGCACCCAGCTGCGCGCCGATTCTCCTTTCTTTTGTACACATCGCTCTAAGTCATCAATAGTAAATAGCTTTCTGCACGTCCCATGAAAGTGCTTGATAAACGCAGTTTTCAACTCCTCCCATGACTTGATAGATCCTTCCGGTAAATTATTGAACCATAACTTTGCTGCTCCTTCTGACATCATCAAGTACATGAACTTGGCTTGAAGATATTCTGATGCATTGCGAATCGACATAGCCATCTCATAACTGCTCAACCATGTTTCTGGATCCATAGTCGGCTCATAATTCACAACTTTACCCGGTTCCTTGAACTTATCCGGGTAAGGCTCAGCTCTGATGTTATCCGACAGACACTTAGGCCCAGCGAGATTAGTCGGAACTAGTCTCACCCGGGAAACATGTGATCCTGCGGGAGGTGCGGCTGGACGCGGTACGGCCGGTGGCCCATGCACCGCAGACCCGGCCGCGGCCCTCCTGGCTCTGGAACTATCCACGATAGCCTGGGCTGCTGATGCTGCTGGTACTGCCTGAACGCGGGGAGGAGGCGGCATTTGCTGCTGCTCTTCCCTCCGCCGCGCTAAACTTGTCTGGATATTACCGGTATTGCCTCGTTGCTGGCTGATATAGGGTGTTCCATGCATTCCACTTCTGTGATCCGGGTAATTAACTTGCTGCGCTACCGCAGTGCGCAATAGAGCTATCACCCGCCGGGTCTCCTCTGCGTGGGGTGACTCTCTCACGGGGATTTGATTCAATGCGAGCGTTGCTGCGTACACATTATCCATGGGGTTGTTGTAATGACCTGCTGGTGTGCGAAATCGCGATGGTGGTGGTGGTGGTAATGTATTGCCGGCAGTGACTCCAGTCTGCAATGTGGGTAACCCGGCTTGTATGTTTGTCAGCTGTGCTCCTCTAGTTGCAGGTTGTTGTACGGTTCCTTGGTTTGCTGCCGGAATAGGTTGATCCTGAGGTGTGATAAATAGGTTGGTCGGGTTTATAACTCCACCCGTTGCTGGTAACATGGTTTGATGCCTTTGACGCACCCTGGTTGTCTCTTCTCGGAGCCGGGTTTCCAATGCATCCAGCTCACGTTGGCGGGTGGCCATCCCCTGCCTTTCTGCTTCTACTTGCCTTCTCTGTTGCTCCAATGCACGGCGGGCTACGTCCAGATCTCTGACACGTTCCGCCGCGTTTTCCGGAGTAATAACTGTGGCTAAAACGGTTGGATCCAGAATCAAGTTGTTGTTGAATAGGGCTGGGTGTTGCGGGTTTGAAGGACCCGCCCCTGGCGTCCGGTTTGCCAGATATCCGAACATGTTTGCCTGCAACTCGCTATCCGCCGCGTGGCTGGTAACCGATGCCGATTCTCCGTCAACTCGGGTGAGAACCGGGTTTCCGTCAACCGGACCTTGCTGCTGGGCCAATGCTGGTGCTGTTCCGACTGTGGCTGCGGTCACGTTCCCCTGAATAAGATTGATCGCCGGGGCCGTGTAAACCGCAACCTGGCGCGTAATACTTGGCGCAGATTCGTACTCTTCCTCTTCGCTGCTATTTTCCTCGTACCGGTTCTCCAGCAGATACATGATGGACTCGGTATCATCTTCTCTCATGACCCGGCCACGCGGGGTCCATGCCGGCTCCTCCGGCTGTTCCCTCTTCGTGGGGGGCTCTTCTGTCGGATCTACCGTCCCGACCGACTCTTCTCCATCTGATTGAACATGGGTAGCTTCCCCTGGCACAGAATCAAATCCGAAATCGTCAGGGATTGAACCGGACGTACGTACCATGCCGATGAAGACGTTGACCTGGCCGATTGTCACGACAGATCCGGATTCGAGCAGTTCCGACTCTGGCCCCCAGCCGGAATCGTCCACCATCTTCTCTCCTTCGAGGTCGGTGTAGATCTCGCCGATGACAAGGTTCTCCATGTTCTTCCGAGCTTCTCCCGTGATGTAAACACCCTTGGACGTAGGCCCCACGGTGGGCGCCAACTGTCGTGGGATAATCACGGCAGACGTTACCGGGGGTAACTTATCTTGGGGCAATTCGACTCTGGTGTTTGGGAGAGGGTTTAGCTCAAGGGAAGACATGATGATACGCGATCTGGTAGCCGGCAATCAAGTCGCTGAGTCTCCGATCTAGATATATTAATTCAACTCTCGTGTTACACTGGATACTCGATACCTAGCGATATTGCTCGAACTCTTGGATCTCTCCCTGTCTAACCCTAGGGGCCAGCTTATATAATATCCGGACCCCCTGGCCTACTCCCCAAGGCATACTCTGAATCCTACCCGGACACTGCTTATAAACCCTAAACTTCCTTATCGTAACCCACAATCCGGGTTACGAGGCCTACGTTCCTGAGCCTTCTAGAAACTCCTTTATCTTAAGACGGGTCTTGCGCAGCGTCCTTTGGGCCGAGTTACTCCTTGGCGTTGGCCTACCGGGTTATCATCCCTCCATCACCACCCCCAGGCGCGGCCAAGGGGGGCGCGCCCAGGCATGGTGTTGGCCCCCTATGGCCCCCCTCCGGGTCTCCTCGTGGATAGCTCCCTCTTCTAGACTTCTAAGACATCCCCGATGCCCCCCTTCTTATTCTCACCTTCTGAAATAGGGTATCCTGACGGTGATTTTTCCAGCAGATTTCTGGTCCCGGTGTTTATTCTCCAAAAATTATGAAACATGCAACATAAGATGAAATAACATAAGTAATGTATCATAATATGAAATATATCAATGAATAACAGAAAACTACAATATAAAATAGTGATGCAAAATGGACGTATCAGTGTGCACGAGTACACTCATGTCAACCCGCCAGCGTTCCGTCGTCCAGGCCTTGGCATCGACGAAGAGAGACAACCTTTCGGCCTTACTAATTGGTAGATCTAATAACCCTTGATTAGAGTTATATGAATCTGGAATTTCTCAACACGTGAGTGTTGCCTGTGATGGCGTCTGTTGCGGGAGGAAGTCTTCTTATGTACGTTTGTTTTGTTCCTCGGCAAAGGCGCCAGAAATTCTTTGCTACACCAGAAATTCTTGTTGCTATGGATGGTTTGTTGGGAACCCCAAGAGGAGGGTGTGATGAGTGCAGCGGTAAGAATTTCCCTCAATTAAGAACCAAGGTTATCAATCCAGTAGGAGAAAGAGGATCTTCGTAAGGTTGATGCCACCAATGGTGGTGATGGCGCCTCACCGGTGTCAGCAACAACGTGGAACCTGCACACGACACAACCAAAATACTTTGTCCCAACGGTACAGTGAGGTTGTCAATCTCACCGGTCTTGCTGAAAACAAAGATTAGACGTATAGTGTGGAAAATGGTGTATGCTTGTAGTAAGTAAAGAAAGTAGAGAATTGTAGTGGTTTGTTTAATAGTGTAGGAAAATGGATCAGGTTTCGTAGGTTCACTAGTGGTGTCTCTCCATAAAAGATAGCATGCTGGGTGAACAAATTACAGCTAGGCAATTGACAAATAGAGGTTGCACCGTAGTGCACATTCATGACATGATGAATACTATGATATTTAGTGAGGGCATTACAACAATATACATAGACCGTAATCCAACTGAATTTATGACTAATAATCCACCCTCACGTTATCATCCGAACCCCCTAAGGTATTAAGTTGCAAACAACAGATAATCGCATTAAGCAATGTGTGTAATGTAAGCAATGATTGTGCACGCGGGCACTCACACCGCTGTTTTCTCCCAAGTGGCAACAGCACATTCTCCCCCGTCACATATCTGTCACTCGAGCACAGACGAAAAGGAGGCATGAACCCAACTATCGAGCATAAATACTTCCTATTGGAGTCACTAGCAACTACTTGGCCACAGCAACCACTAGCAACGGAAAGCATGCAAGATCACAAATATCATATGCAATAAAGACTATAATCAACTTGACATAAGTTCAATATTCATCGGGTCCCAGCAAACACAGCACATAGAATTACATAAGAACAATCTCGATCATGTTAGGCAGCTCACGAGATCTAAACATTGAGGCATAGGAGGAGAAGACAACCATCTAGCTACTGCTATGGACCCATAGTCCAAGGATGAACTACTCACGCGCCACTCCAGAGGCATGCATGGTGATGAAGAGGCCTCCGGTGATGATCTCCTCTCCGGCAGGGTGCCGCGAGACAGCTTCAGAACCCTCCTGATCTAGGGTTGACGACGACGGCGGCTGCGGAACTTTTCGGGGATTTTTGATCCGGTGCTTAGGGTTTTTCTTTGGAGGGGAATAAATAGGCGAAAGGGCGGCGTCAGTGGGCCACCAGGGTAGCCTCACCACCCCCAGGCGCGGCCAAGGGGGGCCGCGCCTGCCTATAGTGAGGGCCCCCTGGTCCCTGTCTTCGACTCCTCTTCGGTCTTCTGGATGCTTCCGGGGAAAATAGGAACTTCGGGATTTGTGGCGTCCAATTCCGAGAATATTTCTAGAACAACTTTTCTAAAATAAAATAAAAGCAGAAAACAGGGAACTGGCACTTAGCATCTTGTTAATAGGTTAGTCCCGGAAAACGTGTAAAAATGCTATGAAGAAGGGAGAAAACATGTAGCAATTGACATAATAACATCAAGGAACATCAGAAATTATAGATACGTTGGATACGTATCAAGCATCCCCAAGCTTAGTTCCTATTCGTCCTCGAGTAGGTAAACGATAAAAGAAAATAATTTCTAGGGTGACATGCTACCACACAATCTTGATCATAATATGTAAAGCAGAGCATGCAAACTGAGATCATAGAACTTTAACACAAACATGATAAATAGAACTTTAATAATAAAGCATAGCAATCACTTTGCATCATGAGAAGTATCGTAAATAAAAGATCATGAATAACAATGCAAAGAAAGATATACGTTTGTTTCAAGTATAGAGAA